>VDFB02164820.1:0-22543 GCA_007258455.2 Sequoia sempervirens | reverse complement strand
ATATAGTTCTTATTGCTCAACAACTTTGTCTTGTTGTCTTGTATTTTGATTATCTAGAATATCTTTTTCCAACCAACTTTCTTTTTAATATGTATAATTTTATTGTTTCCAATAATATAAACACTTATTTATAAAAGTTAAATTAATTTTTCATATCATAAAATATATTCAATCAAGAAAACTTTATTTAAATTATTTAATAATTAGTGATGCAACTTTTTTTTAAATGATCAAGATGGTAATGAATCAAAGACATTTTATATGAGTTCTATATTATAAACAAATATAACATATGCTTCCATAATACCTAACAATTTAGGAAAAACCGATTAAATAACAACAAAAGTTCAAGAAAAACACAGATCCATTGAATAGGGAAGATTAACTTAAAAATCCAAGCTTCTCATAAACAAAACGTTGAAAACAGGAATCCTGTTTTACACGCTACTACCCGGATCACATGAAAAAGATTATTATGAATAAGGCTGCACTTTTATTGTGTTCAATGATGACGGCGCTCGTGGTGCTGATGGCCATGGTGTCTCTGGTAAGACTCAAACTTGCTGCTCTTTGCGGCCCAGCCTAGCTGCCCTTTGCGTTGCCAAATTTACACAGAAGTACTTAACAATTGTTCCACGCTTAGATATATTCTATATTTTTGATCGATTACACAGAATGATCTGAAATATCCATGTTAAAAATGTATTCACAATATTCTAAAAAAAAACAATATATATTTTTGTTTTTTTGACTGAAAAATTTATACTTGTAGTTATTAAACTTACCAGGCCGAGAGTTCTTAATGTATATGGCGCTGGGAAAGAAGTCACCCATGATCGTGGCCGTGGTAGTGGTCGTGGTAGGCTTAAGGTGCCAGTCTTAGAAGACTGGCCCCTAGTAATGGTGGTGGCTGTGGTGGCCATGGTAGTTGGTGGGGGTAGCCTCTTCATTGATAGGCATTATGACAATGATGTTGGTGGCGGAGGTGGCGGAGGTGGTGACCTCAATCAATGCAATAAGTTGCCAAAAAAAATCATATATCTATTTATTAGTTTTGTCTTGGTCAAAGATTAATATAAATTTGTTTCCAATTTCTAATCGAACATCCATCAATTTTTTGTATCATTCACAAAAATTAGGTCATAAGATTAAATATATGGGTGTGAAGATAAAAAAAATTTGTATAGTGACTTAAAAAAAGACATCTACATAAGTAAAGTATGTGGAACCTACTCATGCGTGTAAGAAGACAATTTAGCTTTAGAGATTTTATTCTAATATTGTGCTAAGTTAGGGAGTGTTTTGAATTGGATGTGATAGTTAGAGTGCCATTAGTCTTTAAAAGAACTTAACATTTCATGCACAAAAAAAAAATATAGATGTTTAGTATCATTTCATTCATGAAATGGTGGAGGATGGAAGAGTGATGGTTGAAAATATTAATAGTTTTGTGTTTTTTTAGATGTATTGGCAAATCCAATGAGCACAAAGAAGTTTGAACATGGTGTAGTGAATCTATGGGCTCTAGCAGTTAGATGTTTGTGTTCCTCTTATGCTCTTGTTATTTTTTTATGATTAGGAGAATATTGGGAAAAGGTGGCACAACCTTACATTTCTAATATTCATAAGGTGTGTAAATATTGCCACATTACAACATGAACTAGGAAAGGTATGTGTGAACTTGGAGAAGATCAATGAAGATTTTTAGTTCACATGTTCATGTTAACAAAAAGGTCTATATGACCAAGTGGAGCACTCTAGTTGAAATATTAAGTTTATAATTTATGTTTTAGTTAGGTCTTCTTGACATAGGCGTTGAGATTTGCATGGAGATTTGGGGATCACTTTAACTCATTATTTTATTTCATGGTTTTAGAAACCATTGGTGGTTTCTAGTCTTGGGTCTTGCCTATATATACTAGTCCATAGTTTGGAGATGTATGATGGCATAATTTTTCTAGGACTTATTCTACCAAAAATTCTCTAGACTTTTGCTATTTTTCACTCTTGTGTAAGCTTGAGATTGTTGATGTATTGTAACCAAATTTGATATTATGAATATATTGTTTTGAGTTTTGGAGGTTGAGTTTCTTCAAATTGAAACAATTTTCCGAAGGTAAACACTATATCATTGTGGTTAATATACCTTTGTATGTGTATTTTTTATTTCTAAATTGCTAAATCTTACATGTATCTCTCTTCTCATAAATTAGTGTAGAAAGTGTTTCCACTATCATATTCCTTTCAATTCCTCAACATTAATAGCTAATGATAGCATGGAGATAATAAGGAATATCTAACAATTTTTTGTGAAAAAAATTATTGAATAAACCATATTTAAATGTACTAGGGACTTGTATTACAAACAAAGAAATGAGAAATGTGACAATTTTAAAAACATTTCCTAGTTTATTGGCTTCTCTAACCCATCAAATTTTAAGAGACTATTTATTTACACTTTATTTCTACAACATTAATAATGTTTACCTAAGGAAATTCACTATCTTCATTAATGATCATTATATATATCAAATCTACATCTTAAATCTTGGTTTTGAAAGCAATTTAATATAATTTTAAGAAACTCCCTTTTTCTAATCCAGCTACCATTTTATAACCCACTTATTCATTGAATTTTGTGTTATTCATATTTAAAAGCAACAAAAATGTACAAGATATTAGACTTTCAAAATTCAACGCTCTTTTGAGATGGTAACCTTTAATATTTTTATGATAATTTTCTAAATGTTTAGAAATAGAATATGATTTTTTTATATATCTAACTAGAATATACACTTAATGATTAAGTAAATTGTGGTTGTTATAAAAAAAAAAAAATAGTCAATGTAATAATTGTTCTAAATAGCTAGATATGAGGAGACGCATATTTACTAGTTGATTATTCATCAATCACGAGAACGTGCAACCAAGATAACCCTCCTCAAATCATTATTGAGTAAACTTCTTTGCTGATTTTAATTGATCCCTTGGGTCATAAATCTAACAAACATGAACCTCAGAGGAAAATATACAAACAAATATGGTAGACTTAACAACATTAACACAGGTGATAAGAGTTTTTTTTTTTGTTTTTAACCATAGAAGAACTTAATTACTTATAAGAGTTCACCTAACATTCGGCGAAGCAAATCATCAGCAATGATCTTGTACACATTTTGTGTGGGGTGAAAACTATCCCAAAATACATATTTGGAAGCATCAGTGCAGGTAAATGGGGTCCTTGGGTTGCACAACACAGCCACTTCTATTAGTCCAGTCCCACAACACCCATCTCACTTCCTCAAAACCTGCCAACCACCGTTACAAACCAATGAAATCAAAAACCAGTTCCATGCAGTGGACCATGGCCATATTTCTTATAGTAGATGATAATTATTACCATGTTTATGAGGGTGTTGTATGATGTCAAATATAATGCTGTAAATGTCACCATAGGCAATCTTCACTTCCACCAACTTTTTTTTCATTTCTACCACCAATGACAATAGCTGCTGATTGAATCCTTGAGAAGCCTCATTGTAGTCATCAATGCATCCATGTTGGTTTAATCCCCCCCTTAGTGTTATCTCTGAAGGCAAGCATCCCAGAGGAGGTATACCTATGAGAGCAATTCTTCTTGCACCCAAACTATAGATTTCCTGTAACAGAAATTTCACATAAAAATTTTATGTATCGCTTCAATTGAAGAATCAATATCAAGTGAGATTCGTGAAGTGAAGTCTTAACATACAACACTAAACAGACAGTAAACATATTGTTTTAATTACATATGGTGTATGGATAAATGGATACCTGGATAAAGTTAGAAGCTATTTCAATGAGAAAATCTTGATATTGTTGAACAGTGTACTGCTCCATTCGAATTGGATTAGTAAAGTAATTGTTGACCCAATCGTTACTCCCCATGCTTATGCCATAGATTGCCTCCCATAAAATATGGGAGGCCTTTTCGTCTCCTACCAAATCCCTCAATTTCTTTTTATAAACTTTGAAGTACTCCACTTGTCTCCAAAGAGGTATTACAGACTGAAATTTTAATGCATCATTACAGACCAAATTATGTTGTTGGAATGCATGCATGCAAATGTAACAACTCAATGTATATAGAGAAAGGTATATTACCACTATTTGTGCAGTGAGATTGTCATATCCAGTGCCTGCACTAGCAAAACTCACTCCAGTAATTAGATCTTGGTTGCTCAGTGTAGGGTCCAAATAAGCCGGTAATAGATCTTTTATTTTCAAACTAGATGCTGAAAATAAAAAGATACAAACTAGTCTTTTAAGGGTAGATTGGATGGTCAAGCCATTAGTAAAATATGGATAATGGTTGCAACTCTTAGAAACAAATTAGTCTTTTGAGGGTAGATCGGACAGTCAAGTCATTGGAAAATATGGACAACAGTTGCAATTTTTAGAAACAAATTAGTTTTTAAGGGTAAATCGAAAGTCAAGCCATTGAAAAATAGGCAAACAAATTAACGTTTAAGAGAAGATTGAACAGTCAAGTCGTTGGAAAATATGGACGATGGTTACAACTCTTAGAAAATAATAAAAATAAAACTTAATTAAAAGAAGTAGAATAACAAATAGCAAATACTCTCAAGTACCTATATAGTCTGTAACAATCTTGCCATTGCAAAACCTGCCTGTGGGCTTTTGATCATAGAAATATCTTCCATAAGGAGGGAAATCGCTCCTTATAAGAGTGCGAATGTTATTATTGTTACCTGGATCCACAGTTGAACACCAAATATTATAAGAGCAGGCACTACTGGTTTCTTCATGCCATTCTCTGCATTTACTGAAGCACCATAGCAGACAGAGCTCCTGTTGCTCATGACTATGATGACAATCAAAGAAAGCTGTAAGCAAAATCTAGTATCAGCATCCATGGTGTTTCTTGGGCACTGCTAAGACCTTGCACAGCGTATATTAGTGAAAACCATCCAAGGATGGCTTGGAAAATTCTTTGTAGAAACTAAAAGAAATTATCATCCAAGTTCCAGACAGTCAACCCGGCAAAATTTGGACCTTGGCAAATTACTAGATATTCATAAAATTCACAGCTGATAAGGGTTTTATACAACGACGTATGATTTTATTTTTCAAATAGGAAGAGGGAGAAATCCAAGTTGCGTTTCTTGATAATAAAGTAATGAACAATGAATTAAAAATGGTGCGGTTTACCTACTTTAATAAAATATGAGAATCTAGAAGTATAATACTTTGTAATACGTCACTTTGACCAATGATATGGTGAAAGTTGTAGGAGGCTTGCATCATATGTGTATTTGATAAGATTTCATAATTTATTTCAACATTATATAAATAGTCAAAGCATTTAAAAAATGGTATGATTTATTTAATATTTTCGATCAGATTTTATGGTATTTTTTTTTTTTTTAAATTTAGATTGCAGAAATTCAGTAGTCCCCTTATAAACTGCAGTGTATTTGGTAAACTTTTTTCAAGTGGCCTTAACACCCTTCCAGTGGTACCAGGAAGGAGGAAGACTAGACCCCATGTGGTGATATTTGTGGCTTTTTAGCATATTATGTTACCAAAAAGTAAAGAATGAAGACTTCGTTTCACGACACAAACCAACCAATCAACTGACCCTCCAGGCCCAAATTCTATGATATTATAAGGGAGAAGAAAATATTAAATACATTTTTTATTTTATTTTAAAAAATCAATTTCCCATAATTATTGTAAAAATAATGCTTATACCTTGTTTATTAGTTTTGTCTTGATCAAAAAATAATATAATAATTCTTTACCAATTATTATTTTGTATTAATATTTAAATGAATAATAAATTAAATATTTTATTTTATAATAAAAAAATTAATTTATTGTAATTTTTATTTGATAAATTTTTTGTGTTTTATTAAATTTTTCATTAAAATAAATTAAAAAATAAAAGATTAAGGTGAAAAAGTCAAAGATGTGTCATTAGAAAATATCTTACTATCATTTGTATTATCATTTGTTGCAATTCATGTCTAAAATGAATGTGTATGTGTAAAATAGAGTATAATAAGATTTTTGTTGAAATTATAATAACTACATCAGAAAAATTGATAAACCTTTTACAAAAGCTTAGTTTTTAATAACTAAGCCAAATGTGATGCCCAATTTTGTAAAACATAGCTTTTAAGAGGCAAAGACACAAACCACAAAATATTTGAGCGATCAAGAAAAATATTTCAATACTAACTACTATTAGTATTAAGGTGTCATCTACCTTGTAAATACTATGCCATGGTTCCAATATCTTTGGAAAGTGTCTCTAAGCACTTAGGGTGTATTGGGAAAATATTTTGTAATATTAATTCTCAGCATTGTTTGTAATATATTCATAAGGGGTGATGGGTCCACTAGCAACGACAAAGGCGACTTTTGGAAATAAATATTTAATATTACTTTCCCCACACGTGGATGTCTAGAATGGGATAATAAAAGCTATGAAAAGGATAAATGAGTGATTGTTGGGATTCTCCAAGCGGGAGCTTGGAATGGGGCAACAAGTGTCTCTTGGTATTCCAATAATTATTGCATTTAATGCAATGTTTATCTTGAGATTTTGGGTACCCAAGTTGGAGGGAAAGTATTGGAGCCAAAAATAGTGTCCTTTCATATTTCAAGGTGGAATTTTGAAAGTTGGGGATGTTTGGAATTAAGGTTCATATTTGGATGTCATGTGATGGAGCTCCTAAAATTTCAAAATTTTAGGCTCATTTTGCACCTTGTTGTGATTTGTTGTATTTATGTCTATGGGTGAGGTCTAGGGTTTTAGTTGTGTAACCTTGTTCCCATTTTCTTACAACTTAGACCTTGGGTGTTCTAATCCTTTGTTGACCTACTTTACCCGATTACCGGTCATTCAAGTTATAACTAAAGCCATCAAAGACATCCTTTTACCGGCCCTTTCACTTAGGTTTGTCGGTTATCTAATCTTAAATTGTCACCTTAATGTTGCCTAAGGTCGGGCTGAAATATTTTCATAAAATGCCTTACATATGCATTCACCTTGAGGGTTAAGTACCATTGTCCTAGCCATGACCCATTCTCTTTGAAAACATCTTATTAGCACGTGGGTCTTTTATTAACTTAAAATTGTACCTCGCTAGAGTTATTTTCATCGATGGGCTATTTTCTATGATAAGCGGTGAGCTACACATTTCCTTTATATCGCTCATTGCCAAAGTCTTTTGAACTCATGACCCCATTATTGCAATGAGTATGGCGGTGCGTTGTATCGCTTGTCACCAAAAGGTTTTTCAAGGTTTTTGTAGCTTATGCGATGAGTGATGAAAGGAGTGATTCAATGATATGGTAGCCACGTGTTAGGCTCATGTACCATCACTATTTTCGCCCATCACTGAAGTTGTTTCCAATAGTGTGATCAATTCTGTGATGGGTGATGGTTTGGGTCACTTGAATCTATCAAAGGAGGAGCCCATCACTAAAACTTTTAAGCACTTCCATTCTTTTGCGATGAGTGAAAAGATGCCGAGTTCTATCATGTGCTATAGAATGATTACATAGCATGTTCTAAGGATATTGTCACTACTTTAAAGCGTAGTTGTGAAAAACATGAGCGATGGTAAAAGGGGACCACTTATTATGTTTTAAAACTAGATGATCAATGGTTGGGATTCAAACCAAAATGACTATCCATCATTTCACTAGCGAACAACCCATCAACCATTAATGGTGAAATACCAAGATGTAGCACTCAGATTATAAGCAAAAAGCATCTTAAATTGTTTAATCCGTTTCAAAAAGGTTTTCAAGAAAATAATATCATTCATAAAAACTTTCCAAAATGAGCTCAATAAAAGAGAATTAAATTGCATTTTATGTATATAAATAATAACATTGTAATTTATCAAGATTATGCACATGGTAAAAGTACATCAACGAATTTTCATATATACATGTTCATCCAAACTCGGAAGGGATCAATAATTCCAATAGAAACATCTTTTTCAATGCTACGTCATAAAACTGAAATTCTACATATCAATGTTACATTAGACTCTTTCATGCAATACTTCTATTTCAAAGTTTCAATAATGAATGTCAAATACATATACATATACAATGGGGCTTTACTAGCCATTCCAGAATGATACACAAGTACATCAATGGCAAATAAAACTCTGAACCTCCAACCGTCGTGACACCATCGGTCTACTTGCAAGCTGGGGCCAAGAGTGTGATTCAGGCGCCTTTTCCGCCCAACCACGAAGTACATGACTTCCCCGGGTTCCTTCCTAACTCGAAGGAATCCCCGGCCCTGCATAAAGGAGCCTAGCAACCTGACACAATAAAACAGGAGGGAACTCTCGATGCATGCCTGGTGCCTATATGCATTTCTAACATGAGAAAACATATTTCTTGCAACAGGAGGTGGCAGAGACTCAAATACATATATTTCTAGGCTTTTAAAACAAATCCATCTATTTCAATGGTACAAGTGCTTGGCCAAGCATAAATAAAATAAACAAATGGTAGTTTCAGAAAAGGTAAAACTACCGTCTCTGTGGATCCACCTTCGGCATCCTGTCCCGGAAGTTACCAAAAGTAAAGTATAATAAAGTGCAAGAGCAGAAAGTTGTGCATTTTCCATACATGTTTCATGCATTCTATTGATTCTAAAAGAATTTTCAAATGAGAGTTTCAAAACATCTTTTGAATTCCATTGGACAAAAGAAAAAGGTTGTAAGTTCAGTATTAAAATAGCATCTACTCTTTTCTTAGTAATTTTCTCTGATTTGGTAAAGGACTCTGTTTTCACTCCAAGCTACTCTCTTGAAGGTTCTTGTTCAAATGTAAAAATTGCATGTACATCATGATACTATCAGTGTACGAACACAAGTAGAGGAATTAATTTTCTGTATAAAACAGTGTTCACAGATTTATGTATATATTTCTACTCTTTCCAAATTCAAGCTGATTTGAAAGTGAAAATTCTCAGTTTACTACAGGTTTCTGGTTATTAGTAATATACAGAAACAGGGCAATTCTTTCGGAAAAACAGAGGTTTGGAAAAACTTGCATTTGAATTTTATATTGTATACCAATATTCAGAAATTTACATCTGTATGTAAGCATAAGACCGTGTGATCAAGAAGATCTCCAGTTTACATGTTTCTCAGAGGTACTTTTTCTCATTTCCAGCTTCAAAATTACTGAGATGTTTGTGTATTTTTGACAGAAATCATATCACATTCTGAAGATGGTTTTCCTGTTTAAACTTGCATTTATGTATATATGTATATGTATATGTATATATATATATAGATATAGCTGAGTGTATATATGTATATACATATATATATATATGCTTTAAAGAAAAGAAATACTGATTTTCATAACTGTTCTCACGTTTTCTGGCCGTGCACACAGAATAAAAACATTATACAGGGTTCCAAACAGGTGTTAAGCACCACAAAGGTGCTGGGAGGCCTTGCCTCTCCCATGGGGAGGGCGCGGGCTGTGAGGAGGTCGCGCCCCCTCCACAGGGCGCGGCCTGTGGAGGGCGCGAGCCTCCCCACAGAGCCGTGCCCTTCCTATGGGAAGGGCTGGGGATTAAAATCCCTCCCCCCCCCCACCCCCTACAGTTAAACAATTTCATAACACAAAAGAAAGATTTTGCCCAGTATTCAACTGCATTTAAATTTATTTCAAAAGAATTTCGAATTAATGTCTGGTAAAGGTTTTCTTGCAAGATTATATGCATATATATATATATATATATGTATATATGCACAGGAATACAGATTCTTGTGTATATATATATATATTTATATATGGTTTCAGATCTTTTCTCTCACAAATTTTTCTATACTAAAGAATACAATTGAGAGTAGTTTAATGATTTGCAGCTTTGCAACAAAATGTAACCCTGATCTGGAAGAAAGAGATTGGGTATTTTCTCTATAATGCAACAAATGAGAAAAAGGCTTTTACCCAGATTCAAAAATAAAACTGGAAGATATTTCTCAGATATTTGTATTCATTTTCATAGAATGATGCATCCCATTTCTCCAATTTCTTACTGAATTTAAACTGGTTTAAAAGCAAGGAATGGAAATAACCTGGCAGATTTCTCCAGTTGCAGATGTCCAGTATTACCTTTTTGTCTCCCTTCCAGAGCCCTGGTTATGTGTCTGAATAATGTTCTCTTTTCTCCCCTTAAAGCTTTATTCCTCCTTCCGAGGGTCATGCAGACCATTTCCCCAAATGACAGATAAATTTTACATGCAAAATAAAGAGGTAGCCACTTGCCGAGAGCATTGTTGGTTTTAAGGAGAATTTCCCAGAGCCCAAAGTTTTCTCGGGACTGTTCATTTTTTCCTTCTCCAAATTTTGGACTAAGGTTTTAAACATATGCAAACAAAGATATTTCCACCTTTTAATATGCAGACAAAATATTTCCTCCTTATCATATGTAAATATAAAATATTTCACTTTATTCTTAATTTCCTAATTAGATAAAAGTTAATAAACAGATTTTCTATTATTGCACAAAAAAAATGGAATAAACTAAATAAATAAATCATAATCTTTTCACAACTTTAATTGATAATTAATTTATATTTCAATTTTGCTATGTTATTATTTTTATCATTTACTTATTCAAACCATTTATTACCTATATGTAAGCAATTCAAAACAATCATATTGAAACAGACATGGCCTAAATGCAACTATATGATTTTTAGGTGTTGTGTGTGTGTTCGAGAGCTCCTCCTCTTTTACCCTATCGGGAAGCTAGCCTTCTTTTCCTCAATCACACTCTTGGTCTTCGACCACCTGCAACTCAAATGCACTCAGGCGTGCAACAACGAAATTGTATTAGTAACCAATATAGAAATATAAATCAAAGCAATAATTAAATCAACACTTCTATTTTGTTCTATCTTGTATATTTTAAAATAAAATGCATTCATAATTCCAGAAGCAAATATTTTCCTACATTTTCATACACCAAAGCATTGTATTATATTATATTACTCTAATCACGCACCATCATTCATATAATAAATCCCCACAAAGTCATGGTCAAAACAACATCAAAGTATGAGATGTGACATCCTTCCCCACTTGGAAGAGACATCGTCTCGATGTCTAAAAGCAAGTTACATAACAAAATTGAGATACTAGTATATCGAAAGTCTCTACATAAAAGAAAATAAGAGTATGTTAAGATCTTAAATGAGGAAAGACTCTATCTATATCCTCAGCGTTCTCCTAGGTGGCATTATCCACCGAATACTGGCCCCACTGGACCCTGTATTGCATAATGTCCCTATTCCGTAACTTAACATTGCGCTCTTCCAGGATCCTGACGGGCTCCACTTGTATCACCCCTGGGTCCTGAACCTGCAATGCATGCCAATCAAGGATATGATCAATATTTGGATGGTAAGGCTTAAGTACTGAGACATGAAATACATTATGTATCCGGGATAGAGCTGGTGGCAGAGCAAGCCTGTAAGCAACTGGATTCACCACCTCCAAAACATCAAAAGGGCCAACAAACCTAGGGGCCAACTTAGAGTTCTTGCCGAAAGAGATTGAACTCTTATGCGGCCGAACCCTCAAAAAGACCTTATCTCCTGCAGAGAACTGCCTAAAGCTTCGGTTCTTGTCTGCTAGACTTTTCTGTCTATCTGCAGCTTGTTTCAATTTTTCCTTAATGATTTTCATTTGGTCTTCCATTTCTCTGAGCATCTCAGGGCCAATCACAACCCTGTCTTCTACTCTGTCCCAACTAATGGAGGTCCGACATTTATGTCCAGAAAGAGCTTCAAAAGGTGCCATACCCAATGAAGCATGGTAGGAGTTGTTGTAAGCAAACTCCACCAAAGGCAAATACTCCTCCCACTTATGTTGCTGCTCCATACAGTACATGCAGAGATCTTCTACTACCTGATTCACCCTCTCCGTCTGACCATTGGTCTGAGGATGATATGCGGAACTGAAATTCAATTTAGTTCCTAGGGAAGAGTTCAATGTGATCCAAAACCTAGAAGTCATCCGAGTGTCTCGATCTGAGATGATCATTTCTGGCACTCCATGCAAACGGAAGATTTCCTGAACAAATTTTCTTGCTAAAACCATTGATCCATCCTTGAGGTTTCCAGGGATGAAATGAGCAACCTTTGTCAACTTATCCACCACAACTAAGATGGTATCATGTCGGTTCCTAGACATTGGCAACCCCTGAATAAAATCCATAGTGATAACCTGCCATTTATACTCTGGCACCCTATGAGGATATAAGAGTCCTGGGATACACATACTCGCCTTGAGCATTCAAGCATCGGGCACACATTGGATTGGTTTGAGGTAGAAGCAACAAGACCAAAGCATTGCAATGAGCCAAGATTGAAGGCATCTATTCATTCCTAGGTAAGTAAATCTTTCTAGCTACCGAGTTGGATTGTATTATGGGTAGTGTTGAAATGGTATAGATAGTGGGGTTTGTGGTGTCTGGATGTGATAATTTTTCTAATTGAGGTAAATTGAAACTATTGTTGGTGAGGTTTTTGGGTAAAAAGGGATAGGATTATTGGCTTCATAGAAAACCTTTGGTTTTCAGTTCTTTAAGGTGATTTTTCAATATCTAAAAAACCTATCTTTGTTGCCTAATAATGAGTTAGCCTAGTGGCTCTAGAGCTAAAACTGATAAAAACCTACTCAGGAAATGGTGAGTAAACCTAAACCTCCTAGTGACCAACCTCAACGGGATGAAGCAAGTACACCCAAAAGGTAGAGGATGTTAAGAAGGATCATCCTAGGTTTATGGAAGAACCCCCTTAGGACCTGAACAAGAAATTAAGGAAGAAAGTAGGGAAGAGAAAGACTAGTGAGGGTATTTTACTCCTCATTTTGAGGATGTACCCCTAGATTATGATATTGTGGTTGCCAAAAAGTAGTTGGGACCTATTCTACTATGCCTTCAAATAGAGAAGACTCGACTACCCTACCTACAACATATGGGCATGTGACATAGGTAAATTGGTGTGTCAAATGTATTTGTGGAAGTAGACTTGATGCTGGCATTGGCCAACTGCTATGACCCAAATGATAGAACAATTAAAAGGTTTCCAAATTTTTTCCCATGTTGAAGATCTTTGTGAGTTAGATAATTGAGGCATTCTAGTTGAACCATCTACCTCTGAGCCCATTAACTTCCACAAATTGTTAATGAATATGAGAAGAATAAGGTTTGGTACAGAAAGGGTGTGTTTCCTATTCACAGGAGGCACAACTTGAAGATGAATGGTCAACCCTTCATGGATTTGAGGTGGAACCTTTTGATTGTGTTGATTTTGAGGACTATTTCAAGAATAATTATTATGCTATTTGTTAGTTTTGCATAAAGAGTATGATATTAATATGGGCATAGCCTATGACTATGGAAATGGATATTCAACACAAATATTAGAAAAGGGCTTGGACTATGCCACTTACATTGTTGAACATTTACATGAGGACCTAGTAAAGTTGAAGGATGCCAATCATTCGTTGTCCTATAGGAATTACTCTCTGTTGATGCACTTATTACTATGGAAGAGTAGGAAGCTGATGAGGAACTATATTAGTTTCAAAGAGTTTGATGATAAGGAAAAATGATTTTAGTGCAGATGTGGACACATATTTGGGATGCATTGTCCACATTCTAATTATAATATAAGTTTGTATTATGATAGCTATCAGATTCAACCGTAGTTTCTGAGTCAAACTCATTGACCCATGTTTCATGAGTAGTGGTTCAACAAGAACCCATCTCTCATGATATCTAATGGTCCCACATAGCACTCATTGCATCAAAGGTTCTTGTTGAACCACTACTCATGAAACATGGGTCAATGAGTTTGACTCAAAAAGAAACTCAGTTGAATCCTAATAGCAATATCATAATTTGACGCATTGGAAAAATACCTCCCTACTTATCAATGTTTTGTGATATCTTCAAGTTCTTGGTGCTTGAACAACTTGGTTTGAAGCCTGCACAAAGAGTTCAACAAGGTGTCAAGGAGATGATAAGGCCATTAGAACATGAACAAGACACCAACAACCAATTCAATTTGGGAGATTGGTATATGCATACCAAGTACACTATAATTAGGATATATGGGACTTTGGTACCACCTCACAAACTTCCCATTTATGTGTCAGATAGATAAGATTTCATGGAATTAATGTGGCAAATGGATGCCATGGATAAAGAGTATTTCAAAGGTCTGAAGAAGGCCTCTCTTGAGAATCCTAACGCGAAGTTTGCATATTTTAGTTGTACTTCAAAAGAGGGCATTGAAAGGTTTGGTTCCCTTCTAAGTAATTTTATAGGTTGCACCAGGAAGTCCAAAGGATCAATGATCTTGAAGGGGTCATCTTGGCTCAAAGAAGAGCTAGGTCATTGGGAACAATAGATCATTAGTTCTATTTTCAAGAAGATGTCATCAGGAATTTGTCTACTAATGAGGAAGTCAATGCAAGAAAGGATGCATGAGGAAATATATGTGCCATAGAGGACAAGATAATAAATGATAACCCTTTGTATGTCAGTCCTTACTCAAAACTGAAAGATAAATTTGCAAATGAAAAATTGATGTTGGGTGATTTTAGTGATGGGATTTTCTTTGAAAAGATGAAGCAAGCCGAGATTGAAGCTAAGGTTGTTAAAGAAAATTGTGATGCTTAGATAAGAAGTCAACTAGCTCAATTTTTTGCTCTAAGCATTCATGTGAAATCAAAGAGGACTAGTGGACAGCCTGTCATGGCTCCACTAGTGAATTTTCTAGAAAGTGGGCATGTGGAAGAGGCTTATCTCCCAAAGGCCTCTGATCAACATAACCCATTAAAGGAAGAAGTGGATCAGGATTTCCCTGAAGATAGGATTGTTGCACTAAACATTGTGGTTCCACCTAGTAGGGTTGTGAAATGGATATATGATGAAGTTGAAGATGATAATGTCAGGATAAAAGCCTGTGATGAGTTTATGTGTGATAATTCCTTTGTCAAGACAAGGAATTTATGGAATTTTTCACCCATGTTAAAACTTGTGTACACATAAAAAGAAGGATTGAGGAAGAAAGAGAGAATTTAGTTGATGCTTCTTTGCAAGATGAAGTTGAGAAAGAAGATGAAGACAAAATCGGACAAGAAATAGCTAGTATGTCATTAGAAGAGGCAAGAGAACTAGTGAAGGGAAGTGGTGCACTTTTACTACCTAGTTGTGACATTTCATCTGCCATTGCATTGGATGTGGTTAGAAAGGATCTTGATGCCTTTGTTTCTAAGGAGGATTTTTAAAAAAAGATCTTTGGTTAAAGTTTCATCCCCTAGTTGCATACATTGGTTGTTTGTTCTATGGCCTCTAACACAGGAAAACCTAAAGTGGTACAATTTGTGGAGAAGGAAATTGGAGCAATGATTGTTAAGAGAGAGACAAAGATGACAACTACTGCAACTACACAATTAATAATGCATGGTGCAATGTTGACTATGGACACTGCTCAAATCACATAGGCCAATTACCAAAAGTTGTTGGATAGATAGGACAAGCTAGAATGGATGAGCATAATAAAGTATTGCCTACTACACAAAGAGGTTTTCCATCCCCAACCAGTTCTACTTTAGATGTGTCCACTCAAGATAGGGAAACTTTGTCCCTTATGATTCAAAATTTGAATCAAGCCTTGAAAGTAGGAAAGGAACAAAAAAAGGAGGCTAAATTGGAAACCATCAAAGTGGCCAATAATATTTTTGATGATGTACTAAAATATAGAGTGACCAAATTGGTCAACAAGGCTGATGATGTGTGGGAAACTTATAGGAGTATTCATGATGCTAACATCAAATACTTGCAAATTCAGAATACTTTCCAAGATAAGTGGAGTCAGTGGAGTACTAGAGTAGGAACCCTTAAGGAAATAATTTCTAAAGCTAATGAACATCTAGAGGTCCCCACTCACATTCCCAAGATATTGAAGACCATTGATATGATCAATGAGATAATGACTTTCCATGGGAAGTTAGGTCCATGCAACTTAGTAACAAATTGAAGATGTTCAAAGATATGGAAGCACAAGGTATGTCAAAAATATTTGATGATAAGGGAGAACTAACGGAATTTTCCAAGTGGAAACATGAATTGGAAGAGTGGTTGCCTCATGCTAAAAGTGTGTTAAGTGAAATTGATTACCCAGGTTAAATTCTCATATTGATAACATGGTTATAGTTGAAATGAAAATGGAAATATTTGTCAGGGAGGGTAGAGCATTGATTAATTCCAAGTATACACAACACGATGAGAAGGTGCAAAGTTTATTGAGTACACAATTTCCCACTAATGAGGAATATAATTCATGGTTGGAGAAGTTCATTGAATAGGTTTTTGTGCTTCAGATGATAAGGAGTCTGAAGAGTAATGAATAGAAGAAGAACATTACATAGCCTAGAAATAGTATATATTAGGCTTTGGTTAAGGTACTGCAAAATATTTTTCTATTCTTATTAGAAATGTTGATGACATGAGTGATGATTTGGATTAATCGATCACTCATTTTTGTTGCTTTATACTTTTCTGCTAACCTAGCATGGATGTGGATAATTTTGGATTGGAAAAAGAGTCATAAAGTTGTTACAATACAAGAAAGTTCCTTTTGGAAGGCGGGTCTATCTTCTTCAACAAATGGAAATAATCTTTGTCTCATATGTATTCCCTCAAATGGAAAATGTAAATATAACTATAAAGGGAATATTTCTTTTAGTGGTCCAATTAGGATGTGACATGCGTACTTATGGCCTGAAGCTTGTTTTCTCCCTTGTTTCCATTAAAAGGAAATCAAGGCCATTAGTGCGGCTCTCTCTAGTTGAATTTTGGATCCGAATTGTGCAATTTTTTAAGAGAGTGAATATGTTTGAAGTCTTATCTTAAGCTTTGAGTAGAGATAGTAAAATTTTTCAATTGTATGGTTCTTGAGCATATCTAAATGATAATGCAAGTTTTAGAAGTCTGTAGTCTCACCGATTTTACTTTGTATATGGATTATTAATGAAAACTATGACCAAAGATCATTTCATTAATCTTCATTGTTATTGTGCTTTGATGTATGCTTTGATTTTATTTCTGGTTCAAAGGGTCAATTAAAATGTTCAAATCAAATCATAAATTCATATGCAGGATAATTGGATTTGATAAGTAGTCTTAGAATCCAATTAGGAATTTTTGAATTGCAAAGCAACCTCACATAGATCATGGATGTTTAGGATTAAATTTACCTTGCAGTTCAATTTTCTTTAACTCCTAGCCCATAGATATGGCACGGATCTCAATTCTTATAAGCATTCCTTATTGTTTTGGTCATCCAATTTGAGAACATCACTTATACATAACCTTTAAATCGATTTATCATTTGTTGTGGTTGGTGTTGTTTTGTATTCTTGGCTTCAGATGTATAATTCTCTCAAGGAAATGCTAATTTCTTGAAGGATTTCATCTTCCCTACCTCTGATGAGAATATATCTGCTTTTTTATGCAATGTGTCTATTAATTGTTTAAGAAAGTCATAGAGTATACATTGTGGGACTACCTTCCCAGGTTTTGTAGCCCAAAGTGCAAGAGAAGGAGATTTATTGCTACATCTCATTTGTTGGCTAGTTATATTGCAAGTATTTGAGAATTGAGTTTGACAAAGCTCATAGGTACTTGGTGCAATCTAATTGGTTTGTAAAAAACAACCAACATCATGTTTGGTGCATTCTATGTCTTCACAAGTCTATAAATTCAGCCTCTTGGATGTAGAAAATATGAGCAACAGTTGGATGTAGAGTTTCATTACAGGAAGAAGGACATGTTAAAGCATAAGGAGGTTGGTTCACAAGTGCGCACATGTTTCCATGGTAGAGGAAAAGGGGAGAATGAAAGTGAATGTATTGCAATCTCATTTATTTAAAGATAATGATTACTTGGCCTCTCTTCTTGTTGGATTTTTTTCTCGTAGGGGTTTTTCCAATAAATCTTGTGTTATATGATTCTTTTGGGTTGCTAATTTGTGCATCATAGCTACTATATTATGGTGATTTTATTATTTATATATTGTTATTGTAAGTTCACATAAGGTATATATTATGTTGGTTATTTTTAGCATCATAAAGAAGATGGATCTAATCTGTGGTAATTCCATATTAAAGCAACTTAATTTTTAGGGTTGTATATAAGTTCAATTTCATTCCAGCCTTTTATCACATCTGTTGAAGTCATATTTGGATAGAGATTGAATTTTCCAACAATTGGTACAAGAACCTATTTATCTCCCATCAACTAAATGGAAGGATGTTGTCACAAGTAAAAATACATAGGTATAAGACACAAATTAGTCACTTATAGTATAAGGCAGCCACATTGTTTATATGAGGGAATGGTGTCAAACTTAGAAATTGTGCTTATATATATTTTGGTTAAGATAGGCCTATCTTAGGATGAAATTTCGATGTAAATCCAAAAATTTACATCATAAAAAATAATATTTAATTTATTTTGATCATCCAAATGAATAATTTCTTTAAATAGTGATTCATATTATGTTTGTATTTTACCTCTTTATTTGTTTTGGTATATTCAAACTAACAAGCTTTTGTATTACCCACATGTGGACATCTATTAAAAGAAGTTGAAAGGGGATATTATTAATGTCATTTACTACCATTTTACACAACCTACTAGGGATGTTTAGAATTTTAACACAAACTAGGATGGGTGGAAGTTGTGATGCTTGGTCACTAGTTAGCTACAAGTTTGATACAAGGTCACAAAGGAGTTTAATTATCAAGTTGGTGGATATGTAGTTAACATCCACTTAAATTTTCTATGTAAAATTCAATATATTGTTAAGAGTGAGCCTTATCCCATAGATTTTGTAAATTTTGGTGCATATGATTATTTTTAATAAGTGTTGTCATGTTCAGTATTAGATGTTAATTGATGAATTATTTTCATTAGCCCAAACATTATTTTGGTTCACTTTCACCTAAATTAAATTTTTATTAGCCGATAGGCTATTTGTTTGAAGTTTTTGCCTAGATTTTTGTCAGCTCAGTCATGAATAGAATTTCTCAGCTCCAAAAATTTCCCAGTTGGCGGTGAGTTTCCTGGGGTTGTTTATGATGACATGGAGTTTGCTAATTATGTGGGTTAGTGGTGGTGGAGTTGGTTGCCCTGATACGTGGAAGTAGAATGGTAAGTATTTTCCTTCGAGAGGGTTAATGCATCCTGGCATTGTTTTACGATGGCACATGAGGAAGTAAATGCAATATTCAATGATGTAGAGTGGGAAAGTATATGGTTTTTGGTTGCATTGTCGAACAAGCCACTATGGTGTTGGTTTGATAGTACAGTATTGAAAAAATTATCACCTTCCTCTCCATTTGATAGTAGGTTGGAGGGTTTTAACACTAATGTGTTTCGAAATGTGCGAGAAAATAGTGTTGGTTGGATAGCAGACTATTTTAAAAATTGTCGCCTTTAGCTCCGTTTTATATCAAATTGGAGGGTTTTAAAACTATTGTGCTTCAGAATCTATAAGTCGTTTTACATGGGTATTTTTCATAAATGATTAATTTATTGTTCATGTCTTTCGCTCTCTGCTTATTGTTCCTTGTTATATGTTTGTATCTTTGGTGTTATACCCATTTTGGAGACTTCAAAGAGATTATGGCTCTGTATGGATGGAGAAATTGTAGTTAAATCTTCTTTATTTCGTCAAAAAATATGGTTAGGGTTAGTAATATTTTCACCCTTCATTTATTGTTTATAGTTATCTATGTGCATATTTGGTGTTATACCCATTAACATAGGAGTAATTGCAGATTAACATACAAGTGATTGTATATATATATATATATATCTATATATATATATATATATATATATATATATATATATATATATTTGTGTCCTGTGCAAAGTGGGTTAGTATGAAAGCATAAAGATATTCAAGATAAAATTAGTTTAGTGGCTATTAAGTGTTATTCTAATAGCTCTTTTACAATTTATCTTTTTGTCTATAATATTTAGTGCCAGGTAATGTATCTCAAATTTTCAATTAAGTATGTGGCATTATACCCATTTTGCACAGATTATTGCTACCCATTGGCTTTACGAGTTCTATTTAATGTGGTTTACTACTGTCGAATAGCCTGGGATGAATTGGACAAGCCAACACTTACATATACACTACACCTCAGTCAAATATGTTTAATGTGGTTTCATCATCTATCAGTCAGTCTTTGATTCTTAAGTTTTTTTCTAATAGTTCTTTTACAATTTCTACATTTTTTCTATAATATTTAGTGTCAAATAATGTATCTTGAATTTTGAATTGACAAGCCAACTGTTACATAGATTGCTTGTGTTGTATCAATATGTTTTATGATATTTTTTTTCTATTTTCGCAAAGGAAACTGTTCATTATCATAGTTTCCCTCTTCTATTCTCCATATTTTAGTAAAAATGGCCATCAAATTGACAAGCCAACTATTACATAAACTGCCAACTATTACATAATGAACAGTTTGCTTTGTGGAACCATTTTTCTCTCACATATCAAGGCAACCAACTCCACCACCGCCAACCCACATAATTAGCAAGCTTCACCGCTATCATAAAAGGCCCTAGGCAGTTTGTTGCAAGGAGCTCAAACAAATGAGAGAAAAAGGAATATCATGAAACGTATTGATACAAGATTCGAGCTATGTTCTTTAGTAATAAATATTAAAGAAAAATAGAGAAATTGTATAAGAGGTTAGAATAACACTTATTTGCTACTAAATATTATTGAAAAAAAGGGAAATTGTATTGAATTCCCCAAAACATGGACAGATACACACACACACACACACATATATACACATGCATATATATATGTGTGTGTGTGTGTTTGTGTGTGTAGAATTTGATTTAAAAAGAGTTAAAAATAGTATATATAAGTATTATTTAGCTTGTGAGAAAATCACTACAATACAACCATAGCAAATTCAATGATATTGCATTGAGATGTTAATAACAGAGCATTTAATGGTGCAATATGTGTAACATGTTCATAACAAAGCTATAAAAAAATTTGGACTTTTCCAGTGCAATGTGTCTAGTGCAACTAAATACACTGAAAAATGCCAAAAACTATAGTTCAAGCCAACAATGTAATTTTTTGAGGCTGCAAACATTGAATATTGCATTTTCTTGCTCTCGCCATCTTGATTTCCATTTTCCAACACAATAAGCAACCATTTACCATTCTCCTTTTGTATTCAAAGGTGGCCAAGAGCCCCTTCTTGCATATATATTTTAATAAGTTGTAATGTTTAAAACATGTTGCTAACTTGTAGAACTTTTTCCCTCGACTTATTGTTCCTTCTTGCCACTGTGCACCTTTGACATTATGCCCATTTTTACGGAGGTCCTTGCTTGGCAATTCAATGACTACATAGTTATGAATAAATATAGTATACATATCTATTTAGATATAGTAGTGTATATATAAATAGATATATACATGTGTATATATGGATATATATATTTGGTTATATGTGCTTTTTTAAATGTTCATACAAAGGGGAAATTCAATGCATATATGTACTTAATCATTTTTATTCTTATTGTTGTATATCCTATTGTTTGGATAAGATAGGATGAAGGGAACAACTAGCAACATATATAAATATCCGCATATACGTATATGTAAAAATATAGTAAAAACTACATGCATACATATATAATTAACCTCAAAGATAAATAGATACATATAGGGATATATACATTTGCATTTATCATTTTTATTCTTGTTGTTGTATCTCCTATTGTTTGGAAAGTTTTAAAAGTGGAATGGTTATGCCCATTTTCATTTAATCAAATTAGTAAAATGGTTAGCAGATTTTTGATATTTCTAAGTTGTCTACTAGTTTCCATTGGACATTGCAATACATTAATAGGTCTTTTATTTTTATTGTGAAATAGAGCTCTCAATTAGTCAACTCAAATTGCAACATTTTATCCCTATAAAAGTTCCCACAACTATGTCTATGAAATCAAGCTTTGTGGATGGGTCTCCAGAGCCCCCCCAAGATTGATTTGATGACATTCCCCATAGGTTCCGCTGGGAAGTCCAGCTTTGAGGGTGTCAACTGCCAACCTCTAGATCCTAATTTTGTAACTTTATATTTCCTTTTTCTTATACCTATTGCAATTTTTTTGTTATTGTTTCCTTCCTTTTTTGTATTCAACTTTAACATTGCCTTTCAATTTCTTTGATTTTAATACATATAGATTTATATACACATCAATGGACATATATATGTCTACAATTATCCATTTGTTTGTGTGTCTCTGATTGTGTATGTATGTATGTATATATATGCATAAATGTATATATGTATATATGTTTATATATATATATATATGTATGTATATATATGTATGTATATATGTATATAT
>VDFB02164817.1:0-11591 GCA_007258455.2 Sequoia sempervirens | reverse complement strand
GTATGTATGGATCTAACATATGGTGATGCAGGTGGCGATGCATGTATGGATCTAACGTATGGTGATGCAGGTGGCGATGGATATATGGTCCTAACACGTAATGCAGGTAACACACAGCCATAAGTGCCAATAAGAACTAACATGATAATGGGAGGTGGGTATGTGGTGATTTTGAAGATGGATGTAATTTGGCATCTGTCAAAAAGTATCAGTATCCTGAGAAGAAGGGAAAAGGATGGGGGAAAGTATTTTGCACAACCAAAACCATAGGGTGAATGTAATGCAATGATTATGAAAATGCAATCCTAATTCAATTTTTCCATCTTTGGAGCACTGGTTTTTGCTATAGCATAAGACACGATACACCAAGGTATGGAGGACCGAGGTAGATTAGTGTCTAATGCATGAAACAAACACACCAGATAAGAAGGCTATTTCAACACCCCAAAGTCATGAAGACCTCAGTCGGGCTAGATATTGAGATAACCACAATCACAAAAGGATGTCCCAGCATAACACAAGACCCCAAGAACCTTGGTGGGTACTACGTGGGACAACCAAGAAAACACAACAAAAGAAAAGATCAAGATATGCCCCTATGTGGACCGATCAAAACACGCCATAATATGATAGATTATGGCAGCCTTGACAAGTGATTATAGGGAGCTCAAATGATAAGAAAGAACCAAAAGCATCAAAAGATCACAATCAATTTCAAATGTCCATTGCCATAGGATCAAGGGGATAGATGGAATCGATGAGGTCTGTTAGGAAGGATGTATCCTGTTAAGACCTATGATGGATGCTAAGCGAAAAGATCGGTATGATATAGGATATTTTAAAATTGATTAGATTCGTTGGTACAAGTGGGTTTTGTTTGTTAAGGACCAGCTAGATAAAGGCATAGCTTGATGTCACAATACAAGGGAGACAAAACACAACCTAAAGACCTAGGGGCTCGGGGGCTGATCAGAGATTAGCCTTGCCTACATGAAAGTGCAAAGCCCTCGTAGTTCATGGAAAAGACCATGGATAAAGCAGAAAGAAGACAATGGTGACCAATGATGGAGGACACAAGACGTGACCAACAAATGCCCCAGGGGAGGATCAAATGACCAACCTTGCCTACGTGAAAGCGCAGGGGCAACGTAGTTTGATAAAAGGGCCATGGATAAAAGCGAAAAGGGACTGGTGAAGATGAAGCGATGGAGGACCAAAACAAGGTTGATCCAAAAATGCCCCGGGGCAGATCGAGTGATTAGCCTTGCCTACGTGAAAGCACAGGGGCAACGTAATTCGACAAAGGAGGAAAATGACACAGAAGGACGAACCTTAGATGGAGACCGACACAATGGATGATTCTATATGACGACACGGATCGACCGAAAGACATAAGCTTAAAGTGGGATATATATATATATAAAAGCTCAGGATGAGGGATAGGTAAGGTGGGTCGTCCAGTGCTTAATCAACAAATACCAAACGACCTAGGCTAATGCGGGTGGGGATGATAGTGCGGATGAAAGCACAAAATAACTAGGATGTCAAGTAGATAATGATTAAGCCCTCTATAGATGATGCTTGTTGACAGGTTTTCACCATCCATACTTATCCAAGGCGCCACTAAGAGGTGGTTTTCACCATAGGACGAACTTATTTCTCTTTACTTTTTTTGGATTTTTTTTTGTCACTTTTTTGATTTTTTTGATTTTGTGATTTTTTTGATTTTTTGATTTTTTGATTTTTTTGATTTTTTAATTTTTTTGATAGGGTAGATCATGCGGACTTAAGTGTAGAACCTTTTCAGATGGAGAATATTGACAGGTTCGTTAAGGGGATCTCCTTCTAGAGTAGTCAACCTATAGGCTCCAGATCTATATTTGGCAGTGATGATATACGGCCCTAGCCAGTTTGCCTCAAATTTTCCTTTCTTGTCATGGTCTGGCTAAGTGCGTTGGTCTTCTTTGAGGACAAGCTCACCAACTTGGAATTGTATAGGGCAGGCCTTTTTATTGTAATGATGCTTGAGGCAATTATGGTATGCTTGTAGGTGATCATAGGCCCGTATTCTCCATTCATCCAGTAACTCTAGTTGTGCAAGCCATGCAACGCGGGCGTCTTCTTCGCTGATGAGGTTCTTCAAAGAAATTCTCAATGAGGGGAGCTCAACTTCGATTGGTAAGACGACTTCAGCACCGTATACTAAAGAGTATGGGGTGGCACCTGTTGGGGTGCGAATGGATGTGCGGTATGCCCAGAGGGCGGGATGAATGTGAAGGTGCCAATCTCGTCCAATGTTATTGACAACCTTTTTGAGGATGCGGATGAGGGTCTTGTTAGTCGCTTCTACCTGACCATTACCCTGAGGATAATAAGGCGTCGACCAACGATGCTGAATATGGAAAGTGTCGCAGATGTGTTTCATGGCTTGGTTTTTAAATGGCTTTCCGTTATCGGAAATGATGGTGGATGGGATACCATATTTGTAGAGAATATGGTAGAGGATAAATTTAGAAATCTGAGTACCGGTGATTTGGGAGAGTGGCATTGCTTCCAACCATTTGGTGAAGTACTCAGTTGCGGTGATGATGAATGTATGGCTGTCAGATGATGGTGGGTGAATCTTTCCAATCAAGTCAAAACCCCATTGAGAAAATGGCCATGGTACTAGGAGAGGATGAAGATCTTGTGCTAGAGCGTTGATCAAATCCGCATGATGTTGGCATGGAAGGCATTTCTTTACAAATTTGCAAGCATCGTGTTCCAATGTAGGCCAATAGTATCCAGCCTGTAAGATCCTTTTGGCCAGAGCCATACTATTTGAGTGAGCCCCACAAATACCACCATGTACTTCCGTTAGTACTGTTTGGGCCTCGGTCTCATTTAGACATCTCAGAAGGATTCCGTCATACCCACGATGATAAAGCATATCACCAACAATGATGTATCAGGACGAATGATGGATAAAGGATTTACATTGGTTGCATGTAAGTTCTAGGGGTATGATATTGTCACGGAGGTAAGTATATATGTCTTGGTACCACGGGGAGGTGGGACCTACAACATCGCACACCATGTCAGTGTCAGGAACATCATATGCAGGGATTAACAATTGTTCGACAAGAAACTCACACTCTATTCGATCCTTGGGCATGTCAATCAAAGAACCAATAGTGGCCATGGCATCTGCTGCTTTATTCTGCACCTGAGGGATTTGGTCAAACTGTATGGAGGTGAAATATTTCTTGAAATCGTCCACCATGCGTTTATAGGGTAACAGTTTGTCATCTTTTGTGAGGAATTCATCATTAACTTGTCTGATAACCAACAAGGAATCCCCAAAGACTTTCAAATGTGTAATGTGCCACTGTTTTGCAATTCTAAGGCCAGTGAGGAGAGCTTCATATTCTGCCATATTGTTGGTACAGGGAAACGCTATCCTGAATGATTTTGGGATGTAGTCACCTTGAGGAGTGACTAATAGAATTCCTGCCCTAGATCCATTATGAGTGTATGAACCATCGAAATATAACGTCCACGTCGGTGCTTCTGTCACTGTGTAGATTTCTTCATCCGGGAATTCAGTGTCTAAAGGGTAAGCATCTACCAATGGTGCTTCGGCCAATTGATCAGCAATAACTTGTCCTTTTATTGCTTTGCGCTCTACATACTCTATGTCAAATTCACTAAGGAGCATGACCCATTTGGCCATGCGGCCAGTCAAAGTGGTTCTAGATAACAGATACTTCAAGGGATCAATTTTAGCGATTAACTTGACTAGGTGACTAAGCATGTAATGGCAAAGTTTCTGTGTACTGAAAACCAGTGCTAGGCAAGCTTTTTCCATAGGGGAGTAATTTAACTCATAGCCAACTAGTGTTCGGCTGATGTAGTAGATTTCCCTTTCCTTGAGTGACTCATCATGCTGCGCTAATAATGCCCCCAGTGCGACTGAGGTAGCAGAGATATAAAGTAGGAGGGGTTTTCCTAGAATAGGCGGCATCAAAATCGGTGGATGAGCTAAATATTCCTTGATTTTATCAAAACCCATTTGACACTGTGGAGTCCATCGAAAGGTGGAATCTTTCTTCAAAAGATGGGTAAATGGCTGATATTTATCTGCAAGCTGGGCTATGAATTGACGGATGGACTGCATCTTTCCTTGGAGGCTCCTTAACTGCTTTAAATTGCATGGAGGTGGCATGTCCAAGATAGCTTTTACCTTGGCTGGATCAACTTCAATACCTCTGCGAGAGACTATGAAACCCAGCAATTTCCCTGATGTGACCCCAAAGACACACTTTTTTGGGTTCAGCCGCAACTTATAATGTTCTAACCGCTCAAATATCTTCTTCAGGATGGCCGGATGTTCTGCTCGTGTTTTGGACTTCCCTAATAGTTCATTAACATAGTATTCCATGATGATATGGATGAGGTCATGGAAGATAACCGTCATGGCTCTCTGATACGTTGCCCCCGCGTTTTTGAGACCAAAGGGCATAACATTGTAACAGAAGGTGCCCCAAGGAGTTGTGAAGGCGGTTTTGTGTTGGTCTTTAGGTGCAATTCGGATCTGGTTATAACCGGAGAAGCCATCCATAAGGGACAACATCTCATGTCCTGCTTTTAGGTCGACTAACATGTCAATGTTAGGAAGAGGGAAATCATCTTTCGGGCAGGCTTTGTTGAGATCCTTAAAATCCGTGCAGACCCGAATGTCGCCGTTGGGTTTGGCAACTAGAACTATATTGGAGATCCATTCAGAGTAGTCAATAGGTCTGATAAAACCCGCATCCAGTAACTTCTCCAATTCCTTCTTAACTAACAATGCGACTTGCAGATGCATCTTACGGAGTTTTTGCTTGACAGGTTTGGCGTCTGGGCGAATATCTAAGTGATGAACCACTAAAGCAGGGTCTAAGCCCGACATGTCTGAGTATGACCAGGTAAAGTTGATGATTCCTTCTCGGAGTAGCTGCACAAAGATCAGATACTCTTGTTCGGAGAGTGACTTGGCTACATAGGTGATCTTCGTACTTTCAGCAGTTCCCAAATTAACTTCTTGTGTCTCTTCAATCAGGATAGATGATCTGGCAGATAGCTGAGTTCCTATAAGGGGAAGATGAACATCTCCATCTTCCAGCACCTCTTCGAGGTTTTCGCCATCAGATGCATCCTTTATTTTTACTTTTTCCAGGTCAGGAAGTGCCTAAGGGAGGTTTTCACTAGATGACCATTTTTTATTTTTCTTACTTTTATCTTTGCGACTGGAGTGTTCATCCTCCCCCAATCCCATAAGGTTGACATATGTTTCCGCAGACATACCGACAGGTGTGGTGTTATGTAGGTCCCAATCAATGAGTTCAGGGTGACGAAGGGATAGGCTGATGGTGCAAACGGATAGGCATTCGAACATGGACGATAAGTCAGTGTGATCAACATCATCGTACGCATGTATGATGGATTTCTCCTCGGGTATGTCTGCCAATGAGCCATCGTCCATGATGATACCATTGGAAGTATTAAATGATGTTGCAAGGCTTTTCTGTTTGCTGTCATATCCAATTCCTACCTTCTTTGGTAACTGTGGTGTATCAATGGGTTGCAATCGCCCTTGTTCCTCTTTACCTAGGCCTCTACCTTGGTAGTTATATTTTTCCATGAACTTTGTTGGCCAAGGATACTTTTCCTGAAAATATTTCTTTAGAGGAGTTTTTGGTTCAGGCTCGTCTCGGTAGACCCATTGGCTTATGTCTTCCTCTGGTGCATCGACCTTGACACTCGGAGATCTGAAAGTGGTAGTAGGAATGTTTTTACCACTGAAGGTGATGATCTTGTCCTCCTTTTGTGTAGCGTGTGAAGGTTGACCGTACTCATGTGGTGATGGTGGCATGGTGGCTACATTGAGAGTCGTATGCATCTCATACTCACCACACCCTTTGTCAATGATCTGGACTCTAGTGACTGAAGGATTAGTGGCGGAGGATGGAGTGGTGATCACGGTGGATGATGGATTGGAGGATGACGATTGGGATGCCCCCATTTCGACCCCAGGACAATAATGCAAATGGGGAAAAGATGCTTCTAAAGCTCAACAATATTCAAACAGTTGGGGGTTGGCATAGATGGTGATCTTGTGTCCATTGACTGGGAATTTGAGGCATTGATGGTACATGGATGGGACGGCTTGCATAGCATGGAGCCATGGGTGGCCAAGGAGGATATTATATGGTAAGTCTAGATCAAGGACATGACAGGTAGTATATTGGAGCACAGGTCCCACTTGGATAGGGAGACTGATGATTCCTTCTGAATTTCTCTCTACATTTTCATAAGCTTTGATTGTAATTATCTGGTTGCTTAGGTCTACTTGAGTATACCCTACCTGTTTTATGAATTTCAAAGTACATAAGTTGAGGGCAGAGCCATTATCTACCAAGACCCTTTTTATTTTATGATGGGCGACTATGACTTTGATATGTAGGGGGCGGTTGTGATTGACATCGATATTGGGCATATCATCTTGGCTGAAGTGGAGGTGATGAGACAAAGCCAAGTGTCCCACCAAAGCTTGGAATTGTGTGGGGTCGATGTCATTTGGGACATGGGTTTCCTGCAAGGCTCTATTGAGGATCTCTTGATGTACCAGGGAAGACTTAAGCAAATCTAGAATAGATATATGAGCGGGGGTCTTCCTTAGGTGATCAAGGATGTTATATTGAGAGTTTACAGGAGTGGGTTGGATGGGTGCAGTGGCTGTAGGGACGGTGATGCGGGCTCGTCGTGTAGTCACAGCACATTGAGGGTCTTTGGCTTTAACGTGTATCATGGATACTCGGGGTTCCACCTGCTCAATGTAATGAATAACACCTTCATAATTGAAGGGCACATTTTTGTAATTCACATTATTTGTGTTGTTGTTTTGGGGATTACTATTGGAGGTGCTAGGACCTTGACTATGGTTTGGGAAGGCATTTTGATAGATTTGCAGTTGAGCATTGGACGACGAAGGTTGACTGGGGTCAACCTTGATATCTCCTCAATCAATGAGATCTTGAACATAATTTTTCAAACCCTGACACTTATTCAAAGAGTGTCCCTTGATTTTATGAAAGTCACAATATTCATTTTCTTTAAACCATGCCGGCTTGGGTTTGGACTCATCGAATGGTTTGGTGACAGGGTATGTGATGGGGTAATTGATTTGCAACAATTTATTAAAAACAACACTCAAGGGTTCACCTAATTAGGCGTATTGACATTTGGTGTTCCCCTGATTTTTTTGGTTTGACTATTGAGGGGGACGAGGTGCCCCCTGTGGTACAGATATGGCGTTGGGTACAGGCTGCTGTTGCCTTTGGGACGCATTAGCCACTTGGACATGTTTGGTGTCAGTCACTCCATCGTTGACCGCATTCTTGTTTTTGTTCCAGAATCGTGGTTTATCTCCAAATGACCTTTCTTTATCATGACTGTGTATTTTGATGTGTCCTTTGGCAATAAGGGCACATTCAAGGATAGGTCCCTTTTCCACTATCTCAGCGAAAGTGGTGACACAGTGTAGTCTAAAATTGTGGGCCATGTCAGGATGAGAATTTTCCACGAAAAGGGTGACCATGTCTTTTTCTTTCAAAGGATTTTTCATTCGACTAGCTAATGCACGCCACTGTTGGAGGTAGCTGGTAAAGGTTTCTCCATCCCGTTGTTTCTCTTTTAGGAGATCTAAGGTGTCTGTATCCTTTTGCAAATTGAAAGAGAAATAGGATACAAACTTCTCTGATAAGTCTGCAAAAGTTTTTATGGACCCCTTTTTGAGAGTCATGAACCAATCTAGGGCATGGCTTGCTAGGCTTCGTGGGAACAAGCGCAAGAGATAGTTATCACTGTACATGACTTCTTGACACTATGAATAAAACTCTTGCAAGTGAGCCTTAGGGTCTTTGTCTCCCTTGTATTTGTCAAATTTCAGAATCTCGAAATGTTTAGGAAATGGGATCAATGAGATGGAGGGATCAAACGGATATGGGCATATATCTTCAAATTTAAATGATTGTTTTGTAGCCCCAGCTTGAAGATCCTTAAGTGCAGCTTTGATTTCCAACAAGTCCGAGCTAGCTGGTGGTGGGTTGGGGGGATATTGATGATAGAATGATGAAGGATCTTGCTGAAAGGTTGTCAGATTGTTGAAATATAGGTTTGGATGATTGGATGATGACATGGCTTGCTGGTAAGATGGGGGATGTTGTTGATACAGAGGCTGTTGTTGTGGGGCATAATATGGATTTGTTGGGTAAAAGTGTGGGGTAGGTTGTTGAGGGGCTTGGATGGGACGTTGCGTGTTGGTTTGTTGGTATTGAGGGTATTGTTGTGATTGTGGAGAGGTTGCATAAAGCGGTTGTTGGGGAAATTGTTGTTGGTTGTGGTAGTAGTAGTGCTGTGGAGGTTGTTGTTGTGGCGTTGAGTGTTGTATGGACTGAGGTGGGATATTATGTTGTGGTTGAACCTTTGGACGCAAAAGGGACACGAGAAAAGGAGATATGGTTTGGGCAGTAGGTTGAGATGGATTGCCTTGTGATTGGTAGGATGGTTGTTGTGAAGAGGCCAAAGCATTGTGTATAAATTGTTGCAGATGAGATGGCGAAGGTAGCGTGGGCGTGTTTTATAAAGGGGGTTGTTGGGTACCGCTCGGAATGTTCAGCTGGGGTGTGCCTTGTGGAGGTAATTGAGGTGGAATGGTAGATTGGTGAACCTGTTGAGGTGGCATGTTGGTGGTCCCAGGGGGTGGAAGCGATGTGGCAAAGGAGGTGCCCCCAATGTTGACTGGAGGTTGGTTGGAAGGAGGAGGTGTTGTTAATGTTAATGGCAGGGGATGCGGAACACTTTGTGGCATGTCGTAAGCAAAAGGATTATTGGGATCAGGCACTTGAGGTCCACCTATAGCTGAGGTTGAAGCATGTGGGGGATAATTAACCTGATAAAGAATGACATTACCAAATTCAGGTTGATGCCAACCCTCGACTGGAGGAACATTGGAGAAATATGAACCTTAGGGTGCATTTTGGGACTCTTGGAGTACGTTAGATGGGACACCCCTATATTTGGACAAGTCAACATTGGAGGGGGGTTTAACACCCTTCTCAATGAGGTGGGCCAAGATTTCTTCCCCATGTTTCTCAAGCAAACGGTCGGTCATTTGCACATTGGCGGGATTACTAAAATGTTCCTCAAGTGTGAGTTCAGGTTGATTAACCATACTCTCTTCTCCATGTGGCGAGTTATTCTGATTCTCAGTGTTAGAGTGCGATGAAGTACCATTATGGGGATCATGAGTGATGTTGGTACCCTTGTTAGGATCTGATGAGACGTTGATTGTGTTTTTGGGATCTTGAGGGTTGTTTGATTGGGCATTTTGAGCTTGACGGTCAGCCATTTTCTTTGCCTGTGAACGGGTCTGAATGGGCATGCAAATGCGGGATGAGCAGATTAATGCCTTTGTCAAATGATTTGATTGAGATTGGATAAGGTGTGATTTGGATGGGGTTTGGATTTGGATTAGATTTTGTTGGGATATATTGGATCGGATTGGATTGCGATTGATTGGATTAGATTTGGATTAGATTGGATTTGATTGGATTGGATTGGATTGGATTGGATTGGATTTGATTGGATTGGATTGGATTGGATTGGATTTGGATTGGAGTGGATTGGATCCAATTTGATTTGATTTGATTAGATTGGATTGGATCCGATTTGATTTGATTTGATTTGATTTGATTGGATTGGATTTGATTAGATTAGATTGGATTGGATTTGATTGGATTGGATTTGATTAGATTGGATTGGATTTGGATTTGGATTGGAGTGGGATTGGATCTGATTGGATTTGATTTGATTAGATTAGATTGGATTGGATTGGATTTGATTGGATTGGATTGGATTAGATTGGATTAGATTTGATTGGATTTGATTGGATTGGATTTGATTAGATTTAGACTATTGGATGGTAAGAGATGAGAGGAAGACCTTCAGTTTGATCAAAGGAAGTTACCCTTAACAACCAAGAGCTTTAATTAATTAAGAGGGTGATTATGACACCGAATCCACCTTAAGATAGGAATGGATTGATTAGGTCGAAGATGATAACTTACACCACTGAATTTGCCTCAAGATGGAGGCAAATTGATTGGGGTCAAAGTTAAAGACTAATAATCAAGTTCAAGCGCTATGGTCAATTTGGGTAACCACTTTGTAATACAAGGTTAGGACGGTTTGGTTATGGATGGTGTTTGGAGATGCAAATGGTAAGAAATTATTGGTGGATTAGGGAGAAATTAGAATGAATGGGGGATTAAGGATAATTGTGGAGAATGTATGGGGACCTAGAATGGTTGAACGAAAGTTTGGAATAATGAAATGGAGGTTTAAAATGGTCAAATGGGTTTTTTTGAAGATTTAAAGTGACAAAATGAAGGCTTGGGATGATGAGGTAATGGTTGGGAATGGTTAAATGATGGTTTAGAGGCTAAATGGATCCAAATGGGGCAATTTCGGGTGTTCAAGAGGGCAAATTCGCCCTTTTGCAGCAAACCAAGGGCGTAATCGCCTTTCTGTGGTAAAATAGGGGCGTAATCGCCTTTCTGTGGTAAAAACAGGGGTGTAATCGCCTTTCTGCGGTAAAAACAGGGGCATAATCGCCTTTCTGCGGTAAAAACAAGGGCATAATCACCTTTCTACAGTAAAATAGAGGCTTGGTTTGATGCAAATGACTATGGAAAGGACTTTAAAATGATAATGATAAGGCCAAATCATCAAAAGTTCACTGGTTTCTCACAAGAAAACACTCTCAAGCAAATACAACCCTATGATTAGTGTTAAGGGTATGGCCAAAGTGGTCTTAATCTAGGATGCATATCTAGAGTCCTCGAGACCTCGATAATGCGGAGGCACAACCGTGAACACCAGCCCGTCACAAGCGTAAGTCGGTAACCCCAGTGAGATACTAAAGGGCTCGAACCAACTCTTCACATCTATCTAGGTATCACCCTAGCTTCGACGCTCTGCCAATTACGACATGACTGGATTGGGGTACAACTTTCACTCTCCCCCCTTTATATACCCCGTCGGTACGCATGGTTGGAATCGTCCCTTGGGGTGATGAAATCCCCAAGCAGGTCCCACTATAAAGAAAGCACTAACCATTTCCAACTACTCCCCAGGCTCACACAAAGTGCAAGGGGAAAGCGAAAACAAGCTAATGCTCCCTTTGAGTAACACAAAAAGACAAGCACAACAAGCAATGAATATTACTCCCTCTAATTAAACTATGTTCTTAAATTAATGCAAACAACAAGGATAATTTAAAAAGTTTGAGCAAATGGATAGCCTTGCAAGCCAATATTAGATATTTTATCCCGCTTTCTCCATCAACTTCACAAGAATATGCTGCAAAAAGTTAGCAAAAAACACATGTATCCTTGCAAGAACAATGTTAATGAGAGCAATAGCAAATAAATCTGAAGCCAAAATAATAATTTTACCTTCTAGGGGATGCATTCGCCCTTCTGCAGCAAAACAGGGGCGTAATCGCCTTT
>VDFB02164816.1:0-14706 GCA_007258455.2 Sequoia sempervirens | reverse complement strand
AGGCTTGGTTTGATGCAAATGGCTATGGCAAGGACTTTTAAAATGATAATGATAAGGCCAAATTGTCAAGAGTTCACTGGTTTCTCACAAGAAAACACTCTCAAGCAAATACAACCCTATGATTAGTGTTAAGGGTATGGCAAAAGTGGTCTTAATCTAGGATGCACAAGGTATCTAGGGAGTCCTCGATATACTCTCGGTACGTGAGGCACAATCGTGAACACCAGCCCATCACAAGCGTGAGTCGGGAACCCCAGCGAGATACTGAAGGGCTCGAACCAACTCTTCACGTCTATCTAGGTATCACCCTAGCTTCGACGCTCTGCCAATTACGACGTGACTGGATTGAGGTACAACTTTCGCTCTCCCCCCTTTGTATACCTTGCCGATACGCGTGGTTGGAATCGTCCCTTGGGGTGATGAAATCCCCAAGTAGGTCCCACTATGAAGAAAGCACTAACTGCTTCCAACTACTCCCCAGGCTCACACGAAGTGCAAGGGGAAAGCGGAAACAAGCTAATGCTCCCTTAGGGTAACACAAAAAGACAAGAACAACAAGCAACGAATATTACTCCCCCCTAATTAAGCTATGTTCTTAGATCAATGCAACAACAAGGATAATTTTAAAGAAGATTTAGCAAATGGATAGCCCTGCAAGCAAATATTAGATATTTTATCCCGCTTTCTCCATCAACTTCATAAGAATATGCTGCAAAAGGTTAGCACAAAACACATGTATCCTTGCAAGAACAACGTTAATGAGAAAAATAGCAATTAAATCCAAAATCAAAACACCAATTTTACCTTCTAGGGGGGCGCAGTCGCCCTTCTGCAGCAAAACAGGGGCGCAGACGCACTTCTGCAGCAAAACAGGGGTGTAGCCACCCTTCTGCGAAAAAAATGGGGCGTAGCCGCCCTTCTGCGGAAAAATAGGGCGTAGCCGCCCTTCTGCAGAAAATGGGGCGTAGATGCCCTTCTGTGAAAAAATGGGGCGTAGCCGCCCTTTTGCGAAAAATGTTAGCAAAAAGTGCAATTTCAACCACGTGGGCGCACACGCCCTTCTGCAAAAAAAAAGTGTTAATAAAAAGTTGAAATTTAAGCCCAGGTGGCGCACACGCACTTCTGCAGAAAAGTGTTAGTAAAAAGTTGAAATTTGAGCCCAGGTGGGCGCACACGCACTTCTGCAGTAAAATAGGGGCGTAGACGCCCTTCTGCAGAAATAGGGGTGTAGCCGCCCTTCTGCAGAAAAATGGGGCGTAGCCGCCCTTCTGTGAAAAAATGGGGTGTAGCCGCCCTTCTGCAGAAAAATGGGGCATAGCCGCCCTTCTGCGGAGAAATGGGGCGTAGCCGCCCTTCTGTGAAAAAACGGGGCGTAGCCACCCTTCTACAGAAAAATGGGGCATAGCTGCCCTTCTGCGAAAATAGGGGCGTAGCCGCCCTTCTGCAGAAAAATGGGGCGTAGTTGCCCTTCTGCGACATGTTCCTGTAAAAACTTTCACAACAGCAAACGTAAAATATGGGAACCCGTTTGTGGGTCCCACTGGGCATGCCAGAAATGTATACCCTGATATTTGTACTTCTCTAAATGAGCAAAACAACTAAGAAATATGAAAAACAAAATACCAAGGACACCTCAAGATTAGCCAAAAGAGAGTGCCAAAACAATAAGAAAAGTAGATAGCACAAGACAAATAGTTTTACCTTCCTTTGTTGTTGATACTCCTTTGATTGGCCCTTGCTTGGATGGGATGTGTGCTCCTTGATGGCTCTATTGAGGATCTTTACTATGTGCTTGGATGCAAATGCAAGTGGATGTAATTGAAAATTGGATGATTGCACAAAATGGCAACATGTAGTTGTAAAATGACTAAGTGTTGTAAATGCTTATTGAGAGGGGGTATTTATAGAGGATTTTGAATTCTCTAGAGAATTCAATGGTCAAGATTGATCCAACAAGGTCAAGATGAAGGGCTATGGTGGGTTGAGAACCCACAAGCCCTCACATTTTGACATGTGGAGGGTGAAGTGGCCAAGGGGGGATGAGATGGAGATGAGGTGTCAAGAAGGTACATGAGGTGGAAAAAGGACATGCACCTTGGGGGGTGAGAAGATTTCCACAAAAAGGGATTTCTTGTCCCCAAGTAGGAGTGAAAGGGACATTTGAGGAATTTTAGAATTCCTCAAAAATCTACATGGGAAAAGGAAAGGTGGTTGGGGGGATAAATGTGAATTAAAAATTCACATTCTTAGGATGATCTAGAGGGTAAAAGGTGAGCTCCAAAAAGGTGGGACTTGGTCACATGTGGAGATTATGACAAGTCCAAGGTTCTAGAAGCCTTGGAAGGATAATATGTGAATTAAAAATTCACATGGGAAGGAGAGAGACATGGGATAAATAAATGAGAATTAAAAATTCTCATGGGAAGGAGAGTCAATGCCCAAAAAGGAAAAATGGAAGAATTGACCAAAAAGTGGTGCTAAATTTAGCTAATGACTTTGGTTAAGGTTGTGCAAATATTGGATTAGGCTAATTAACAGAAGATTAGAGGCAAGTGGCAAATGTAGGAGGATGTGACATTAATCTTTGATTAAGAGGATGCACATCATAACCCTGAATTAATTAAATTAATTCAGATTAGGGTGAGGTTATGGAGGATGTGACAAGGAGAGAGAAAGTGAGAAATTTTAAATTGATTTTTAAATCAAAAAGAGGAAGAATGACTAAATTAAATAAATTAGTGTATTTATTTAATTTAGAGAGGAATAAGGTAAAAGACAAAGTATTAATTATTAAATTAAATACTTTACCGATATGAGACAAAAGGTGTAATATTAATTTAATAAATTAATATTAATACGATAGATAGAAAGGTAGTAAATTTAATCATATGGAAGTGATTAAATTTGGATGTCCACAGAAAGAAATATGTGTAGAGAGTTTTTCTCACTACTATCACACATACAAAATTTGAAAAGACCAATAAAGTGAGGCATTTATCTTGACTTAAAATTGAAATGAAAATATTGTACTTTAGTCAACTAAATTTGTTCTAAATTTTTCTCCACTAGGGAAAATCTATATTCATACTTTTCATTTGCTCAATATATTGTTAGCTAAGGGCTATTGATTAAGTTCCTTTGGAATAATTACCCCAAGAAAACACATTAGACTTCTCTAGAGACCTACAAGGAATGCCAACAAGAATGGAAGCAAGAGTAGTTGGATATGTAGAACATCTACTGATAGGCCTAATAATGGGATCCTTTAAATGATATATTTGGGCTCTTCCCAATTGGGTAAAAGTCTTATAATCCTCAACTTTAGACCACCCTAATGTTCTTATGGAGATTTAGGTACAAGCTAGAGATGTCACACTTAAGGTGGTCCATTCGTAGGTGCTTTTGAACCACTAGGGTAATGTTCCTTACACTATTTTTAAATTTACAACTCCATCCTCTTCTCCTTCTTAATAATAGTAGTGAGGTTTCAACCAACCAACCAGAAGATATTGTGGTTTATTGTGTCATGTCTCTCAATCCTTGAGTAATAGAGAAAATATCACATGTGGTTGGTACCAACCCTCATGACAGCTTTCCACTTACTCTCAAGGATGTGGTTCTACTATTTTGCTACAATCTAGTAAATATTCATTAGTTGAATCTATTAGCTTATCTGATTTGTGCTAAATAACCTTTGGAGGACACTCTTGAGGAAGATTATGTGTTCATTTACTAGGAGCCAATTGATGATATTCTTGTAATGCTAATGATTGAGGGAAACTTGATGATAAAGAACTCCATCTTGTTGGTCTTATATTAACTAATTATTTTTTTAATGTTATGTTTGAGATTGGTCCTTTGAACGTATATATTTATCTTGGACATGGTCATATTTAGAATTTCAAGCTATACCTTTTACCACCTACATTTTAGTCAATCTAAAAAGTTAAATAGATTTATTTATCACAAATGAAAGTCAATAAAAATAGATAAAGATTTTGACTATTATTCCAAATAAAATTATAAAATAGAAAAGAATAAAGATCAAAATAAAATAATATGTGTTTGAAACTTTCTTTTAAAAAACATAAAAAAAAGTTAGTAAAGAAATATAAAGATTATGACTATTATTCTAAGAAAAAACTATAAAATTAAAAATATTAAAGATAAAAATTAAATAGTGTGTGTTTGAACCTATAAAGAAGATTGCTTTATAAAAGTAAAGTTGGTGAGATGAGGGATAGGTAAAGATTACTCACTATTTAATCTTTACTTATAATAAAATTTCAAAATAAAGGTGTGAAGTAAAACCGTGAAATTAAAAGAATAATGGTAGGGAAAGGTTGTCAAAAAAAAATCTATATAATCAATGGGTGATGACATTATGGCTATACTTACAATTATGTATTATTTACTTAATTTAAATATAATTTTAGAATTTTAAATATGGAAGTTATTATTAAATAGTTTAATAATATAAAATAATTTTTAAATATAAATAAAATATAAAATTATTATTATTATTATTTTATTGAAATGAAATAATATTTGTTTTTGATAAAAGGGGGATAAATGGGTTTTACAGGGACCCGAAACCACAAAGTAACATTACAAGCAAAGACCAAAATAGAGGTAAATGCTTTTGATTTGGAGCTATGAACTGATAAGGTTACAAATGGGGGGCCTCATCCCCAATATAAATTCTCAATAGTTACATCTCAAAGGGGTTTTGAACCTTGATGACAAGAATAGAAACACAACACCTTAACCATCACACCATGTGACTATTGACAAAAACCTTTTAAACAAATTATTTTGATTTTAATAATTTTAAAAATATATAAATTATTTATTTATAGTTAAAAACCATTTTAACTTGGATTAATTTCAATAATTGAAACATTTTATTTTAATTGAAATAAATAAATTATTATTTATTTTGTAAGTGTTTAAATTATAATGTGTTTTTAGATGGTGAAAGTGGCCTCATTATAAAAGTTGAGATGTTGATCATCATGTACAAGTTATTGATCATAGACCATTTTTTATGTTTAAAAATAATTGCATTGATATCTTGATATAAATATCATAATTTGACAAATGAAAAATACCTCTTATTTATCATTGGGCGATTTGAAAGGGGGCTATATAGTGAATGGTACATAAAAGACAATACTTGTTGAAGGTTTTTGCAAATAGGATGACAAAGTAAGAACTTTTGATCTTAAGGAAACTTTATGGCTAAGGATGTTTTAATTTGAGTAGTACTAGGGTGGATGACCTCTTAGGAAGTCCTTATGTTTTACCACTATAAGCATCACCTAGATGCAATAGATGCTGACAAGATCATTCATTCTCATGAGAGATGGATTCATGTGAACCATTACTCATTAATTATAGGTCAATGAGTTTGAATCAAAGCTACACACTTAATTTCTACTATAAATATCATTATTTGGCATGCCTACTTTTGAATTTAATTAATTAATAAATATAGTCAAATGTACATGACTACTAGATAGAACACAATCAACTATAAATATATGACAAAAAAATCAAATACATATTTATTCAATAATATTAATTTTTGTTACTAATAGTAAAATTTCAAAATCATATTATATGCTAAATTTCAATTAATTAATAAATACAATAAATAATGCTTTAAAAATTTTACATTCAAAAAAGTCTTATGAAAATTGAGGTTGGTAGTTGTATAGATTGAATTATCTTTATGAATTTTCATCTTCTACATTCAAAAAGCCTTACGAAAATTGAGGCTGGCAGTTGCAGCTCGATTGAATTGTTTTTATGAATTTTCATTTTCACACTGAAAAATTTCTTCAGAAAATTGAGGCTCACAGTTGCAGAGATTGAATTGTCTTTATGAATTTTCAATTTCCACACTAAGAAAAGTCTTACAAAAACTAAGGCCCACATTTGCAGAGATTGAGTTGTCTTTATGAATTTTCATTTTTCCCACTCAAAAAAGTCTTTAAGGTCTGAAATTGTGAGTTCGAATTGTCTTTATGAATTTTCATTTTCCACATTGAAAAATGTCTAAGGAAAATTGAGGCCTACAATTGCAAAGTTTGAATTGTCTTTATGAATTTTCATTTTTCACACTCAAAAAAGTCTAAAGAAAATTGAGGCCCACAGTTGCAGAGATTGAATTGTCTTCATGAATTTTCAAGTTGCACACTCAAAAAAGTCTTATGAAAAATTGAGGCCCACAATTATGGAGATTGAGTTGTCTTTATAAATTTTCATTTTCCACACTCAAAAAAGTCTAAAGAAAAGTGAGACTTGTAGTTGTAGAATTCAAATTGTCTTTATAAATTTTCATTTTCCACACTCAAAAAATTGAAGTCCACAATTATAAAGATTTGTCTTTATAAATTTTCATTTTCCACACTCAAAAAAGTCTAAAGAAAAGTGAGACTTGTAGTTGTAGAATTCAAATTGTCTTTATAAATTTTCATTTTCCACACTAAAAACAATTGAAATCCACAATTATAAAGATTGAATTGTCTTTATAAATTTAAATTTTCCACAATTAAAAAAATCTTATCAAAATTGAAGCCCACAATTACAAAAATTAAATGATCTTTATGAATTTTTATTTTCCACACTGAAAATTGAGACCCGTAATTAGCGATTGAATTGACTTTATGAATTTTCAATCAATCCCTGCAACTGCGGTCCTAAATTTTTGTCAGACTTTGTCCTGCCTGTATGAATTTTTGTTACTTTTGAGTGGCGGAAGTTTCAACAGTGTTGAACAAATGGGCATTCAAAATTTCTAGCATGATATTCTCGTCGTAGGAAAATGGCAGCTTGACACGAATTTTTTTGATATGAATATGTCTACAATTTTGGGTCGCCGTATGCGATGAATTGCTTTTGAATTAAAAAGTATCTGAATTTAATTGTTTTTATTTACCTGTTAGTATACTTATGGAATTGGTAATGTTAATATGGTCAGAATTTCTCCGCTGTTTAAGAAAAATCATGTAACTGCAATTTTTTTCTATCTTATTGAATTTGTTGCCTTTCATAAATTTCAATATATAATTTTCTCATGTATTATTTTCTAACGAGTTATTAGATCTACAGATTCAACGAGCTTTTTATAATTTTTTTTTATAGTAAAATTTTTATTATAGATAGATAAATCTTATAAGATCAAATTTTTAATTACATAAAAAAATATACAAAATAAATGTAATTTAATAAATATATTTTTTATAAAATAAAAATAGGTGAAATTTACAAAATAATTGAATATAAATTATAAGTAAATTTAATATATCAAGTTGAAATTATTTCTTATTTGAAATTTATTAAAACTAAATTATATGATCATTTATAAATTTTTGCATTTAGTATCATAGCTAATTTTAATATAAATGCATTTTGGGGATGTTGGAATTCAAATATACTTCTTGATAGAATTTCAACATTTTCATCATGAAAGGGCAAGTGGCTTAATGGTGGAAAATCTCACTAGCCATAAGTAGTTTCCAAGTTTGAATGCTAGCATATCCAATATTTTTATTATTTGTATATATAATTTATTGTAGAAACAAATACAATTCTACCACATATTAGAAAAATAGCTAAAACTAAAATCTATGTAAAAATACCTAAAATAACTCAAATAACTCTTGCACGTGATGGTGTACATACACTCCATGATCTTACAAATGAATATGTACACTTTTCCACTATTTAGTAATTTGATCTCCTTTAGTGAACACTAGCTCATTCAATATTATAAAAAAAATGCTCTTCATTAACTATTTGACCATTGATTAACAATTATCTTACAAAAGAAATTACGGGAGCGATGGGAGCGGGAACTGGTGTGAGTGAGCGGGAAAAGTCAGGATTTGAATCTTCGAACAGTGTTGAGGGAGGGGGTTCGAGGGAATCTCAGGTGAATGCAGAGATCTCTTCGGGTTCTGAGAAAGGTAAGTCAGGTTCTGATGAAAAGGACGTCCACAAAAAAGTCTAGGTGGATCCAGGTGGAAAGGATGGGACTTCAGTTTCCAAGGCTGTCGTGGAAATGTCGGATAAAGGGGATGAAAAAGGTAAATCGTGGACTTCGTTGTTCGATTTTAAGCCAAATGAAAAATCATCTTTTCCCCCTGTGCATATCCTTTCTGATCCGGGGTTTGGAAAGTTTTCTATTTCTGTGTCGGATGAAATCATAGACCATAATATTGCTAGGATGGAGAATGTTTTGGTCATAAATTTTTTGGGTCCTAGACCTAATATTGAAGTGGTAAGGGAGTTTGTTAAGAATAAATGGAAAACCAGTGGTCTGGTTTCGGTGGCGGCGCTTCCTAGAGGTTTTTTTGCTTTTCAGTTCACTTGTAAAGAGGATTCAAGGGCTGTTCGGAGCGGTGGCCCTTGGATTATCAGAAAGTCTTCCTTGGCCCTGAAGAAATGGTCTTCTAGGGTAGATCTATCTGATTCAATCTTTGAAATGGTGCCGGTATGGGCCAGATTGCCTGGTCTCCCCTTGGAGTATTGGAATTCAGATATCTTCAACGAGATTGCTAGTTCTTTTGGAGAACTTCTGTCCATTGACTCAATGACCGCGGCTAGAAAGCGTTTGGTCTTTGCTAGAATCTGTGTTGGGGTTTCTCAAAATGCTGATCTCCCCTCTTCGATTGACATCCAATCCAAGCTGGGGGTGTGGAAGCAAGCTATTGAATTTGAGACCACACCCTTTGTTTGCTTCAAATGCCGAAAGTCTGGACATTGGGCGAAAAAGTGCCCGCTTAATAATAAAAATGAAAAGGAGAAAGTAGCTAACCCTAAGACTGTCTGGAAAAAAAATCAGAGGAGGAGAAGCATATGCCTGTTCCAGATGCGAAGGAAAATCTTGAAAGACACACTTTTCCTCAAGATCTGAAGGAGAACCATAAATGCTTACAGAAGGATGCATGCCCTGAGTTAGATTGCACTTGCTCTCAAGTTCCTAAGGATCCTAAATACTTGATTTCACCACATGTGGATAAAAAGGAAGAAAATCATTCAGTGGAGGGAGCCCGGGATACTCTGAAGAAGGCTGAAACTAGAAATGAAGATACGAGTATTTTTTTCATCGTCACCTTTGATGATGGCTGGCTGTATGAATGTACTTGGTCTGGAGGAAATACCCATTAAGGGTTTGTCCCTGGAGATAGGAATTCCTATCCCCTTTCATTCTCTTTCTGATAACCCTTGCTCTAAAGGGGTTCAGGTTCAGGAGATTGCCACTTTGGAAGTGGTGAAGGATACTTATGAGACCCAAAGCATGAATTTGAAAACACCTAATGTCAATACTTTAGAAGCCAAGAATGGCTTAATGGATACCCTCCCTTGGGACCAGAGATTGTTCTCTGAGAAGGATGGGGAATCAGGTAGAGAAATGGAAAGCCAAGATGAAACTGAGTGGGAGGAGGTTATATCTCACTCAAAGTCAAAGAAGGAAAAAAAGAAGAAGAAGGAAACTTCAAGTGGTATGGTCACCAGAACTAGAGCGAAGGCGGATTGTGGGAGTACCAAGCCTTGCCTGGGAAGGAAATCAGAAAAATGGCAAAGGGAGCAAGGTAGCCTTCAGGATATTGCGAATGGGATCCAAATGACCATCCCGGAGATACTTCAATCCCCAGAACTGTGGGGCTCATGGAAATAGTTCTATGGGTGCGTCGGGGGGAATTGTTACTTTTTGGAACAAGATGTTTATTAAAGGTGAGCCCTTAATGGAGAATGGTAATTTAGTGGCCACTAGATTTACCCACATAAGAGACAATTTTTGCTGGATTCAATCCAATATTTATGCCCCGAATTGTAAGAATGCTACAAATTCCTTTTGGTCTGAGTTATCTAGTTTTTGAAGATGTTTTGTTAATGAACATTGGCTGGTCATGGGAGACTTCAATACTCCTCTCCTGAATGATGAGAAATTTGGGGGTTCTCAAATCAACTGGGATAGTAAATCTGGCCTATCCGACTTCATAAACAGTAATGCCTTGATAGACCTAGACCTACAAGGGGCTTCTTATACCTGGACTAATAGGAGACTAGGGCTTGATTTGATACAAGTGAGACTTGATAGGGCCCTTATTTCTGGTCAATGGTTTATAGACTATTTTTGTGCTTTGAGAGCCTTGTCAAGGGCGGGATCTGATCATTTTTCCATTTTTCTTTTGGCGGATCCTACTAAGGTGAAAAAGAACTTCCCTTTCAAATTTGAAAAATTCTGGCTTTCTCATCCTCAAATTTTTGAGGAAATACGTAGATGGTGGAATATAGATATTACTGGCACAACGATGTTTAGGATTGCTAAAAAATTAAAGGAAGTGAAAACTAATGTGAGAAGGTGGAAAAAGGATGCCTTTGGGAATATTTTTGGTACTAAGACAGAAATTCAGGGCAAAATTCAGGAGATCCAAGCTAAAATCCAGAAATGGGGGTACATTGACAATTACAGAGAAAAGGAAAATGAACTTCTCATTCAATTGCATGACATTATTGCTAAAGAGGAATTTTTTGGCGGCAAAGATCTAGGGTGTCTTGGTTGACTGAGGGAGATAGGAATACCAGATTCTTTCATCTGTCTGCTTCGAAACATAGGGCTGCTAATAGAATCGCTCATATTGATGTTAATGGGATGAGGTTTGAGGAGGAAGATGATATCAGGGAACAAGCTGTCCTTTTCTTTAGCAACCTTCTTTCTTGTAATGGAGAGATTGTTACTAAAGCTCAAGATTCCTTAATTGAGGCTATACCTTAGGTGATTGGTCATAATAAATTTTTTTTGATCATTGCTATTCCTTCCAAAGTTGAAATAAGGAAAGCTGTTTTCTCTTTTGATGGTAACAAAGCTCCTGGACCAGATGGTTTTCCTTTATTCTTCTTCCAAGTGTTTTGGGAAATTGTTGAGCTGGATGTTGTGAATGCTGTCAAGGAATTCTTTGGATCAAGATGTCTGTTGAAAGAATTGAATGCTACTTTTTTGGTCCTTATTCCAAAAAAACCAGGGGCTTCGAAGTTTCAAGCTTTTCGACCAATCAGCCTGTGTAATTCTATTTATAAAATTATTTCGAAGGTGTTAACTACAAGAATGCTTTCTGTGCTTCCTCAAATGATTGCTCTATAGCAGAATGGTTTTGTGCCAGGTAGGTACATTCTGGACTCTGTTGTTACTATTCATGAGAACTTATATTCGTTAATGGTGTCGAAAACTGAAGGGTTTATTCTTAAATTGGATATTTCCAAAGCCTATGATCGGGTTGATTGGGATTTCTTGTTTAAAATCCTAGACAAGTTTGGCTTTAATAATAGAGTCATTCAGTTGGTGAACCAGCTTGTCTCGACAGTTACCTCTTCTGTCATTGTGAATGGATCACCTTCGAGGTTTTTTCAGACCTCTAGAGGCCTCAGACAGGGAGATCCTATTTCTCCTATTCTATTTACAATTTTGGCTAAGAGTCTGGGAAGAAATATTAAAAAGCTTATTGATCAAAGATCCCTTGCTGGCTTAAGACCTTCCTCTTCTCTTCTAACTTGTTCCCACCAACAATTTGTTGATGAAACCATTCTCATGGGAAGATCTACTGTGGCTGAAGCTAAGACTTTCAAAAAAATTCTGAATCTCTATGAATCTGCTTCTGGGCAAGTTGTTAACCAGGCTAAGAGTTCAATTTTCTTCCTCAATACTCTGGAGTATAGACAATTTAAACTTGTTCAGATTCTTGGATGCCGAATTGAGCCTCTTCCTTCAACCTATCTTGGTTTACCTCTTTGCTCTAAACCTTCAGATTCGTTCTGGATTTCTCTGGTTGAAAAATTCAATAAGAAGCTTTCGGGGTGGAAAGGAGCTCTTCTCATCCAAGCTGGAAAAATATAGCTCCTTAAGGCTTCTCTGCAAAATCTTCCTGTTTATGCTCTCAGTATATTTAAAATTCCTGCTAAATATGCTGAGGCCATTGAAAAATTTTAGAAAAGGTTTCTCTGGTCTAGTGTGGAGGACAAGAAGAGATTGCCACTTGTTGTCCGATGGGATCTGGTTTGTAGACCCAAATCGAGGGGGGGCCTAGGCTTAAGGAAAATTAAAGTTCTGAATCTGTCCCTTCTTTCTAAACAGCTTTGGAGAACTCTTACTTTGAATGGAGAATAGCGTGATACCTTAAAAGCCAAATATTTTAATAACTTTGAGTCTTTTAATGAGTTTTTAAATTCTTCTTCTTTACCTTGTGGGTCTGTCTGCTGGAATGATATGGGTAGAGGAAGAAAGTTGTTGGAAATGGGAATTGGTTGGCTAATTGGAAAAGGAAATAATGTTAGGTTTTGGGAAGATAGGTGGCTTTTTAAAGATCCTTTGATTAGAATTGAGAAATTCAGTAAATTGATGAATGATTGTAAAAGGGAATTTGGAGTCTTGGTTAACGATTATTGGAGGAATGGGGGTTGGGTTGATTTGAATACCATCAGTCAGGATCTTAGCCTTGTTTAGTCAGCTTTCAGAGCCTTAAGGCCAGCTCAACACTAGGTGGAGGATCTTACTGTCTGGTTAGACAACCCGTCTGGTATTTTTTTAGTTTCTTCTGCCACGTCTTTGTTGGTTAGTCCGATGGGGCCTCCTCCCTTCTAGGCTAAGGCTTGGATTAATCACCTGACTCCTAAAATTAACATTTTCTACTGGATAATGCTACATAATAAGATTCTCACTTTGGACAATCTTGGTAAAAGAGGAATTCAATTACCAAATAGGTGTTATATGTGCAGGAATGAAGCTGAGACTGTTAATCATCTTTTTCTTCATTGCCCTTTTGTTTCGAATATCTAGGGTAAAATTTTGTGCTTCTTGATGTGGTTTGGGTTTCCCCTACCTCTGTTGAAGATTTCTTCATGCAATGGAAAGCTCCTTCAAAAAATCCTTTTATTCGAAAGCTATGGTCTTTTATTCTTCCTTTTGTGTCTTGGAATATTTGGAAGGAAAGGAACAATAGAGTGTTTAGGGATAAAGAGATGTTGGAAGGGGACTTGCTCACTAAAATCGTAAGGGCTATTAAGGAAAACTTATCTTTAATTCCAAGAAAAATGGTTGAGAAAGCCAACTGGTCTCCTCTTGATATTGCTATGGCCGAAAAGTGGAATTCAAAATTAGTTGGGTCATATATCCTCAAACCTGTTGTTTGTGGGAGAGAGAATGCTAGTTGGTCTTTGCTGCCTTTGGGTTGGGTGAAAGCCAATTTTGATGGTGCGGCTAAAGGCAATCCTGGGAAAGCTGGCAGTGGGTGTGTTTTAAGGACAATTCAGGGGCTTTTATTGCAGCTTTTACTATGGACATCGACACTCAAACTAATCATGTTGCGGAAGCTGTTGGGGCTTTTCATGCGGTTAGCTTAGCCCTCAAGGTGAACACAAAATGTCTTTGGTTAGAGGGTGATTCAATGAATATAATAAATTGCATTCTTGGGCTTACCCCTCCCTCGTGGACCATCAAAAAGTGGATCAAAGATACTAAAATCTTACTAAATAAATTTGATAAAGTGAAAGTGTTCCGCGCCTATAGAGAAGCCAATAAGGTGGCAGATTACTTCGCCAATGAAGGGGTTAAGAAGGGCGGAGAAAACACGTGGAGGAAGAATGACTACCTCCATCCTGATGTGAAAGCGCTAATTTATTATGATTCAGTGCATGGAAGAGAAGTCTGTCTTCGATATGATGAAACAGATAAAGATTAGGTAGGTCGATTTCATTAGATTTGATAGGACCGATGTCATTTTCTTTTTCAAGAAGAGTCTCCGGCACGCTTTCTGGGTGTTTGATAAAATATGCCTAAACAGGACCCAGGGCAACTGTAGAGTGTTGTTTAACAGAGCTTTGAATGTGGGGGAGAAAGAAAACGAGTGGAGCCGAGTAGTTTTTAGGAGCACAGAAAGAATGCTAAAGCCTGGGAAAGAATTGAAAAGGGAGGCCTAGTCCCGTATATGGAAAAGCTCCATGGTACTGATGAGGGGATGCTAGAATATTTTGTAAAATTGGAAAAATGGTGAGATTGTGTTGTTTAGCAGGAATGTTAAGCTGGATGAGGAGTTAATTGGTGAGATAATTGGTCTTTCGATAAAGGGTGTGAAATTTTATCGGGACCGTCGATTCTCTGATGAAGCGGTTATTAAATTTCCTAAAAAAGACAAGGAGAAGGCTAAGATGGTTAAGGTTGCCAATAGCTACTTTGATGTGGAGTCCATCAAATCTATCTGGAGGAAAGTTTTAAGAGTTATAATGGAATATATCACAGTTGACGGGTGCTTCACCAGAGTATATGGTTACCACTTTGCCATTCTGAACCACTTCCCTCACAAGGTTCGTATCTCTCTGCCTTTTTACTTATTCTCTTCTTTGAAGAATTGCCTTGATGAAGTTGAAAGAAACCCTAGGAGGACTACTATTATTCACCCTGGTCTTGTCAGGCTCATATTTGAGCATTATCAAAATTTACCTGCTTTGCCTAAAACTGTTGAAATTGGAGATTTGGATGATGAGGAGACAGAAAGTAGTAGGGAGAACGACCCCCGGGCCCCCTTGCTTGTGCTCCTGTTGGTCCTAAAACCATCGCTCCCCAGTCCCCGTCTTGTCAGAAAGCCCTTAAGGATTCTGCTCCACCGTCATGTCCTAAGTTGTAGCCTCTGCATGAGTGCCCTA
>VDFB02164815.1:0-17817 GCA_007258455.2 Sequoia sempervirens | reverse complement strand
TTTTTTTGAAAATTTGGCAAGAAGAGGTGTGAAGAATGAAAAGTATTTTGTATGGTTTGATGGATGTGCATCACAATTCAAATCATCAAGGCCATTTAAAAAAATAAAAGTTGGAACTAAGTCACCACTAAAACCTAAACCCTACATTTAATCTTGAGATATTTTGGATGAGATTTTTTTAGAGAAGAAGCATGTGGGTAACACAACCTAAAGAGAGGAGAGAAGATAGATAAAAAAATGTATAGTAAGGAGAATAACAAAGAGAAAATAGGTGTGAAATTTATGAATACGAAAGGAAGATGAGAGTTTGTAGAGCTATATGGATCTAAGAGGTGGCTAGAAGATAAATAAATTGGAATTAATGACTACAAGGAGAATATTCATTTTATCCTCATGTGATAGGGAATAAAGAGAAATAACACGTAAGGATAATGAAGGAGTTTAAAGACCTATGGAAAGGAAGAATTTTAAAGAAGGAAATAGAATCTAATAAGGTTGAGGACACTCAAGACAAATAGGGGAAAGCTCTATTTTCTCCTTGTATTCTAAACTATAAAAGTCAATTAGTTGTAGTTTATGTCATTATGGTCAATAAAAGAAAATAAAATATTTATTTTATGGGAACCTCACTATGGTATCCATGTGGATTATCTTCTCCTTTGAGAAATTTAAGGCTCACGACATTTCTATTTTATGTAGTGATCCTAGTGAAAGGTAATGATTTATAGTTAATCTATAATTACACTATGAATGCAAGAACAAAAGTTCAGTTCGATGTAATTTTAGGTTCTTTATAGGACTTGAAAATAAATTTTATAGATTAAAATTAAGTTTAATGAATTCTAGTTTAATTAAAAAAAATAGTGATTAAGTAATCATTTTACTTGGTTATATACACCTTGCATGATCTTACAAGACATTGATAAAAAACCAATTTAACTTTAACAATGTTTTCCTTTGTGTTTATATGATCTTTCTAGCTACCTAATTCTAAAGGGCTTGATGAAATTCCTTCCACTTGAGACATAGAAAAAAGGGAAATGGCTCATTTTGAAGATATGTTTTACCTAAATAAAGTCACTAAGGAGACCCTTAGGGCATAGGAAGTAAGTAATCCCCATCATTCAATTAGTTTTCATCAACATTGTCTTGTGGCTCTATAAATTATGTGTAGCCTTGATTATAACGAAATGACAAAGTTGAGCTTTAAAGACAAAAGAAAAATACATATATGCAATTCAAAAGAGCTACAACATAATATAGGAATGAAGACCGTACATTTAAGGACTATGTTTTACATTCAGATATATACGAACTAGAATCTACATCTATTAATCACAATTCATTGAATAAATACATATTTAACATCAAACATGTTGCATATACTTTAGTAATCTAAGTGCAAGAAAAATATTTTCTACTATGACAAACTTAGAGTTTAGGGCTGAAGTGTTGAATAGAAGGGAGGTTGATAAGGTTATGGGTGAGGAATTAATGAAGTACATAAAATATAAGGGATAAAATAGCTTCATATATCAATTTGGTTACCCGATGAATGAAGGGAGAAGGCTAGGTTAGATGAGGAAGATGAACCAAAAGCTTTGGGTACAAGAAAAATTAAATTTAATAAGTCTTCTAATTTAGGTTTTATCTATAATTTATGTATGTAACTTGGATGAGAATTAACTAGCCAAGTAGGCCCCTATGTTCAATTGAACATGTATTCCATGAAAATATGCACAATCTAATTCTAGAGAAATGAATATATAGTTTTGGAAAAATAAAGATCAGAACCAAATTCTACATTATACATTTCAAAGTTGGCATAATGAATTAAATACAAGGATATAATTAGGTGAATATGATGGCTAAAGAAAGAGAGGTGTGGAGGAGGTCTAGGGTTTTATCCTCTAGTACCATATTAGAAGATAATATTGATCTAGTGGCTTTTTTTCATGTTGTGTTGATCCTATACATCTTGTTTGTGTTAATTAGCCCTTTTAGGACAAGGTCAATAGTGGAGGATGGGAAATTAATGGTGGAAGATGTTGACTTCATCAAAATAGGATCTATGAGTGTGGAAATTGTTAGGAATGGTAAATATATGAAATGACTTAAGGGTGGAAGATATTGACTTCAATATCTAATAGTTTATCATAAATGACTTAATTATTAAACTTACTATATGCTTTATAAAGCATATATATAAATAATAAGAATGTAAGGTTTTATAATATTATATATACAAATGTTATTATGAACTACATGTAATAATATATATGCATACATTATAATGATAAATGAGGTCTAGGTAATAAAATTATTCTAATAGAGAGGCCAATAAAATTGGTGTAAATAGATGATATAGAATACTAGGAGAAAGAGGATTATGACCAAAGGTCCATGTTGACATCTTAAGAATGAGGAGTATCTAATTTCTATTGAGCTATTCTTAAATTATGGAGGGTCCATGAAGCATGAACCTATGTTAGATGAGTGTGGGTAGTGAGAAGAAGGAAATGGAGGAAATGAATCTAACCATATATGAATGAAAAAATGTAGGAAAGGAAGTGAATACCATAGAAGGAATAAAAAAGAAAGAAGAGATGTAATTTCATCATAGGTATCTAGAAAAATGATTGTTAGATGGAGGTGGTGTGAATAATTGGCATGGAAAAGGATGGATCAATGTAAGAGTTCTAGGGATGAAAAGATATAAGAGAAGCAAGGAGGTGAAATAAATGAGTGTATTAAATATACATGAAGGATGTAAAAAATAAAGAAGGTGGAGCTTGGATATAGGTATATAATATAGGGATATGGATATGTGGATATGGGGGTTGTGGCATATGTATGGAACTAGGATTAAATGAAATTTAAGAGTCCATCTATATCTAGATACATAGACTTACATAAGAGTCATGACTTAGGAACTAGATGTCGTAGAATGAGTGAGTAGGTTCGTCATAGGGGAGAAAGATGTATACTTGGGTCTAATATGAGGAAGGAATAAAATTAGATCTCTAATGGGTTGGAGGAATAAAAGGGAGAAGATGGGAGGGTATATAAATAAACATGCACAATGTGCTTGATGTACATTCTAGAATCTCCAAACTTGAAAAATGAGAAAAAAATATTTCCTTTACATCAAGAAACTTATGAAGTGTCAATGCCAAATTGAGAGTACTTGGTCAATTGAATATCTTCAATTTAGGTCTAAAGAGAAATAATTTTATGAAAATATTTAAATATTTCTATTTGTGCATGACATGAGGAGGGCTTGGATATAGGTATATAATTTGGGATATGAATATGTGGCTATGAGTAGTTTGTAGCATATATATGGAACTATGATTAAATGAATTTTAATAGTCCGTGTATATATCTAGATGCATATACTTATGAGTCATGACTTGGGAACTAGATGGTGTAGAATGAGGTGAGTAGGTTAAGTGGTAGGGGAAAAGATGTATACTTGGATCTAATATTCAAGGAAGGAATAAAATTATATCTCTAATGGGTTGGAGGAATAAAAGGGAGAATATGTGAGGGTATATTCAAACATGCACAATGTGCTTGATGTACATTCCAGAATCTCCAAACTTGAAGAATGAGAAAAAAAATTCCTTTACATCAAGAAACTTAAGAAGTGTCAATGCCAAATTGAGAGTACTTGGTTGATTGAAGATCTTCAATTTAGGTCTAAAGAGAAATAATTTTGTGAAAATATTTAATAATTTCTATTTGTGCATGACATGTTTCAATTTTAGGGTTTCAAAATTTTATGATATTTCAATTTTAGGGTTTAGGGTTTGATAATCATATGTAGGGTTTCAAAATTTTATGGTACTTATTTCACAATTTCAATTTTAAAATTTAAAGAATTGTTACCATTTGTAGGAAAATTTCATAAAATAACTTGGGAAATTAAAGGAAAACTTGGAAAGGAAATGAGGGGGAAAATAGGAAAAATTGTAGAACATATATAGGGGACCTTCACTTGAACCTCCCTTGCCCCTGACCTTCATTCAAACCTCCCCTCTTCTTGATCATTGGTTATTCACAAAGTGTAAGCTTAGACACAGGTTGCATGTGCAAAGTGTAAGCTCGCAGGTCGATACACACAACACTTAAGATGATTGGTTGCCAAAGGAATTTCTAACATAACACTAAATGAGTTGACAAACAAAGTTGTTCCAACCCTAATATATATATATTTTTAAAATAATAAAATAATACCTTTGAGCGAAGGTAATCTTCACTCAAAGGTATTATCTTATTATTTTAAAAAGTGAAGACCTTCAAACGAAGATGATCTTCGCTTTGATTGAAGGTCTTTGTGTAAATACCTTTGAGTGAAGGACCTTCGTTCAAAGAAATATCTTCAAAAAGGTAGTACAAAAAAATTGCTACTCTCTTTCAAAATTTTCATGTCCCAAGTTTGGAACCCATTATTGTAGGATTACCCATCAACATAAGTTTGTTGATGTCATGGATACTATTTGAATCCTAATTATAATCCATCCAATACCAACTTGAAGCCTCTCTAAGAATCCTTTGAATTCAATCTCAGCTAATCCTCACATTTTTTTAGGATGTATCCTTCCCACAATAACAACATTATCAAATTAATTAGTCCTTAATCTTTGATGCTTGGGGCATCTTCTATTTCCAAGTACCTATATCTACTTTCTTTGAAATGACATTACTTCTTGCAGTTGAAATACCATTTCAAAGAGTCGCAAAGTCTAGAAACTTAAATCACACTAACATATATTTCCTACCATCTTCACATAATCATCCATTAATCATTAATCACCTATCATTAAATAAAATTATTAATTATTGTTATTTAATTAATTTGAATAATTTCATTATTCCTAATTACTAAGATTAATAACTAAAATCCATTTTTAACCCAAAAGCCATAAATTAATTTAATAAATTATCAAATCAAATCAAATGAATCAATTAACTAATTGTTTAAAATGAACAATAATTCTTTGAAAAAGAAAAATAAAAAAAATTAAAAAATTAGCGGATTGAGAATAAAAAAGTAAATCAAATAAATCATTAATCATCACAAATAACTAATAATAGCCATCTTATCGTCATCTACATCTACAAAATCCAATAAATTGGGTTTCAACCCTTTATCTTTTGCAATCATGAATCTAGTATGTGCATGCAAATGCTACATAAATGAGTGACAAAGATCACTATCAAGAGCTTATCACAAATGCTTTATCTGAGGTTTGTGTGCATAGTCAAAATAATTTAGTTTTAAAACTTACTTTATTTATTTTGGTTTCACATGCTTATAGGTTGTTCTAGTATCATTATGTTGTTGTAGTTTGGATAGATAAGCTGATGTATTGTAGCTTTTATATCATTAATACAAGCTCGGGTCGTTTTAGTTATGAAGTTTTTCTCACAAGGGTTTCTCCATGTAAATCTTTGTGCTATAGTTTGCATTGTTTTTCTAATTGATTTCCATTTCTATTTATGATCTATCATTATTATTGAATTTAGATGTAGTGTGATCAACATATATCATTGTATAGGTACATTATGTTTCAACAATAACTTTGTCACATCTAGGTTATAAATTTTTATCTTGTTTTAATTTCAACTAATTTTTTAGAGGAATAGAGTGGAGCCATTATGTTTGTATGTTTTATGGTTTCTTTATGGGGATACCATGTTAAATTACACATGTGTTTGGTGATAACTATAATTATCTGGTTTTCAAATTATAATTTAGATATTACAATGCCATATGGTTAGTAGAATGATTATATTTTAGAATACAAATAAAGGTAACTTGCTGAATTTTAAAGTTTAAGGAGATAATCATACAATGGAAAAAACCATACCATGTGTTATTTACCATTAATCATTCACAAAATTTATTTCATAAAAAATTGCAAGTTGGATTTTAGTTGCATGGCATGCCATGTGTCATTTTCGTATGTTAAAATATTAAATTTGACATATAACTTATTTCAATATATAGTTATATTTCTTGGGTTCAATACTAATACAAAAGATCTTATAATGATAGGAAGATGAATTGATCCATTTTTCTATCAATATATTCTACTTTCTAGAGGAAACACAGGTGAAAATGGATAGGGGCTTTTAGATTTTAGAAGAAAGATTTTACATTAAAGTGGGAGAATTTATTATAATAAAATGATTGAGTATAATTTGCAAGAGATATTAAAAAAAATATTCTAGTCAAGTGAGGTGAATATGTGTGTTTAATTTGAATTCGAGAATAAAGATTAAATGTGTGGTTTTTTTATGTATTTTTGAGAGAGTTTCTTTTACAAAGTTTTTTGTGTATACTTTTGTAAAATTAATAAAGAAAAATCATTCACTGTGATTTTTTATTGCATATTATGCTTGTGTGTCTCAACTTGGCTAAGTTGTCATGGGTTGTTGATTTAGTACTTGACCACACCATCAAATTGTCATAGGTTCATTATTTATCTTTAGCATTTTTTTTTTGTACATTCTATTGAAGTAGAGAAAGAGTGAGGACATTTGAGGGGATTTCCCTTTCAACATGATAAAGGACCAAAAAAAGCCTCTATTATTATAGTGGCAAAAAGTGTGTGTGAGTAGATTAACATTATGAATAGTCTATGTTGGACCAAATTTTCTCATGTGAAGACTCTTAACAAATATGTTGTTAAGTGTGATCATGAAAGTTAGAAGACACTTTGGTCATTATACAAGATGCATGGCATATAGACTAATGAATAACAAATTATGTTGAAATTCCAAGGCCACCTTCTTGATCTAATTTGATATCTAAAAATTCTTATAAAAAAATCATTAACTTTTCCTAACCATTGCTAAATCTAATTTTTTATGACTTATTTCAACCTTACTTTGTTTAAAACACATGTCAAGTTATTGCATTCAAAAGATATCTTCTATCCCTATTCCATTCACATGTATGCATCAAGTTGAGCGGTTTGTGTTGAATCATAAACGCAATTAACATGTTGATATTCTCCTCTTTAACAAAGAATTTGGGAGACAACACACTTCAATGGAATCTCGAAGTTCACTTTTATGATGGAAAAGGGCTTGGTTGATTAGTTAGTAATCAATAAATTTGTAGCAATATGCTAAAGCTTGTTTGAGTCAACTGAATTAAGTTAAAATTTTATTAAAAAGAAATAGGCCTTTGATTAATTGGTGAATTTGAATGACTCATAAGGAGTTCACTAGAGATCAAGTCTTGCCAAATGCAAAAGTCAAATGCCTTCAAAAAATAAGATTGAGGTTGTGCTCAAAGTAAATATAATGATTAAGAGGCCCCTCAATCCTTGACACTAAATTGAGAAATTCAATTATTAAAAAAAAAACCAACCTTCAACCCACCGTTCGAATAGAATATATGTGCTAGGCTATTTCTTGCGTCCCAATAGGTACTTTCTCTCTTTGTTAAAAACCTGTTTATGAGTACTGAGGAGGACGTCATGGATGCATACACGTTATATTATAGCAAAGCATGCACACACGCTCTTACAACATATTCTGCAGATAATTAATGTGAAAAAAAACAATATTTTTAAGTAAAATTCAATACGTGCAGCAAGAATATTGCGTTTGTCGTGGAGTTGCATGGATATGGCACCTGTATGCTCTATACAATTTTCAAACTCTCTCGTGTTGCGCATTATTTCCTTCTGTACATACATTTTTATATATTTGGCACATCCATTTTTATCATATTTTCACATTTGGGTATACAATTTGAAGGTGTAAACATCATACCGACATGTTTGTTATGATGATTTTTATGGTCGGTGCAACCGCAAGTTGGAGGAAATGAATAGAGACTATCTGTAGTGAATGATTGTTGAAAACAAAGAGTTGTTTTTCATGAAAGAACTTGAAATGGTGCCTGCACAATAGTTTTGCACATTTTAAGAAGAGCTGTGGTTTTGTGAGGGTTTTAGGTGAGTGTAAGAAGAAATGGGATGGCGGTACAATTCAGGGTTGGTGCTCATTGCTATAGTTGTTCTCATATGGGTCACCTCGGCTGAAGTCACTCAGGTTAGATTTTTTGTTTTTGGCAAATATAGGTTATATATTTGAATCCGATTGAGTTGGATTCTTCTTCTTTTGGAAATTTATCAAGAAATCTTTGTGAAATACTGTATGGATTCAGTTCTATTCTCTGGGTTTGATTTACTTCCTGTGGAAAAGAAAACTTCCCGTATGTTGTTGTTTGGTATGAGATGCTTTTCCTTCCCTTGTGTCTTCTTGGTTCTTGTCCGTAGACAATTCTCCCTTATTTAAAGATACTGTTAACGGTTTCATCATGAAGACATACTTTAGGTTGTAATATTCACCATGGATATAACTCAGCTCTACCTAATGGCATGTTTGAAGGCTGACCTTTCCTAGTTATAATTAAAGAGGGCCAGCAAAAGAAAAAACTTCCAAACACGCTATAGACTAGATATCCTCATTGATAAGTACATTCAACCTTAGCGTGAGGGATACCATATTGTGTGTTTGAGAACAATATATACATTTGTTTGAACTTTGAAACCATCTCAGGTGGTTGTTTAAACTTTTGTATCATCTGCCAGTAGATAGTCCTAACCCCTGCTATTTCTACAGCAATATTGGAAGATTGAACTCGCATTTGGATTATGAATACTTATGCTTGAGCATACTGGTCAGCAGAAGCACGTTAAACTAGCTTTTTCTTCTTGTCACTTTATTGGATTTGTTTTCTTTCTCATTTAGTAGCATTTATTTATATCAAACAACTATTAACTTATGTAGATAAATTCGTTTATAATGATCAAAGTTCTTATGTTTTTGTACACTACAGGATATATTTCTGACGTACAAGCAACCGTTTGTACTTACATATTTGGGAGTTTCTCTTATGGTAGTCTATCTTCCCATAGCTATTATAAAAGACTGGACCTGTAGGCTGATAAGGAAGCATTACAAAAAAAACAAAAAAAGGGCAGATGCTATTGTTGACACCTCTTGCTATCTTGATTTACCAGCGAAGATAAATCTAATGTATAAAGATTTGGAGACTAAGATGCAGCATTGTCTATCAAGAAAAGTCAATGATAATGATCTTTGTGCAGAGGAAGAAGGAAAGCCACTACTTATAAAAAGCAAAGAAGATTCTGAAGGTTTCAAGTATCAAGAAAAGCTTACACCGTGGGAAGTTGCAAAACTTAGTTTTTGTATAGCACCGATATGGTTTGCTACAGAGGTAAGCTTTGGTGATGAGTTTCATTATACAACCAGACCCGTATTTCAATTGTAAGACTGTTTTGCGGAAACCTAGAAAATAATGGGCTAATGGAAGAGCTTATTTATGTGCTTTTTAATATTTATCTTAGTCCTATTAATTAATCGTACTGTGATCTTCTCGTTTGTGATCCTCTTTATTGTATGGGCAATACTTGATGCATATAGATCACCTAATATCTTATTAATTAAATCGTACTGTGATCTTCTTGTTTGTGATTCTCTTTATTGTATGGGCAGTACTTGTTGCATATGTAATAATCCTCTAATTCTGTAATTTTCTAAGACTGTTGCTTAGGCTATGTGTACATATATACACACATGTGTGTGTATATATACCCACACTGTTCGTCTATCTATCGAAATATACATACTGTGTATATATATATATATATATATATATATGTTGCCAATACATAATAGTCTCACACATGCATAATCTGTATCATATTCAAATTCTTAGACCAAACAGTTATGTTGGCTTTTAAGGTATGAGCCAGACCTAGGCCAATAATGAGTGATATTAAAGCTTCTAGTTTTGACTATAGGAGATTTTCACATTATGTTAGTTACCATCAAATTCTCTTCATACAAATTTTATTGTTGCTTCTTTAATACTTTGCAATCCTTCCATATTCATCTGGAAAAATTCAATATTTTTAATGTATCTGTATTACACGATTATGATCTTTGCGTAGTATCATCTCTAGACTATTTCTTATCATTTTTTCTATCATGGGTCTCAAAATATTTTGCACCATTAAATACTTAATTGGAAATTACTTCAAACTCCATCAACACTATACCATTTAGTATTTTCTGGAGTTACAACTCATGATAAGGATTTGTACTAACCAATGGGAATTTGGTTTGTTAATTTTAAGCATCATTAATAAGGGTTTTAGAATTTTTCCAGCTTTACATACATTTAGTCTTGTGATAGCTTTTGACACGTGGTTTAAACACCATTGGATCATTGTGTTGGAAAGTTGTAGCTCTTTGAAATTTGTTGGTTGTCTTGTGTTTCACAACTCATTCAATACCACTACACCTGTGAACATTAAATACTCTTTGGAATGTCTCCATTCCACAGAAAACAACATTTTTCTTGATTGGGAGATAATAAAGCCTAGATTAGTGTTATATGTTGATCATTGCTAGGTCTGGATTGTGTAAAAGATAGTCTATCAGTTATTGTTGAGCGCAATACATTTTCTATTAATTGAGGTGTTCTCTTTGTCTTATTAAAGCTAAAAAAATTGTCATAACCTTGGAAGAGGACCTCAAGAAACCAACATCATCAAATAATATTCTTAAATAACATTTTCATGTTATTTCAAGGGTTATGTTTTGACTTAATCAACTTTATGCTAGTCTTTTGTGAGTAGAAGAATATGCAATCCGCATATGATTTTATTAGGGTTTAAACTTTTTTGTTTGTGGTTGAATGTTTCCTGTGGCATTCAATTTTTTTATTGTTTGTTTTCAGCCATGAAATACATGTGTAAATTGCCTTGAGCATGGGAGTTGGAAATGACATTGAGAGCTGGATCCAAGTGCTAATACTTGCACTCTTATAATAGGGGTCCTCTTTGAATAGGAATGCTGGAAGTGAAAAACACTAAGCCCTAGAGTCTTCTTTATCTATCAAGGCATAAAGTTCAGTAGATCCTTTAGAGTTGTAACCTAATAAAAAGTATAAAAAGTTAAAGTAAAAGGTACCTGATATTGCTAGGATCATTGATCCATTTCCTTTCATCCAAAGACATTCTCTTGTTATTTAGTGTTTCCTAAGAAAATATAGGGTAAGTTTTGATTGAACCTTATCGTTGACCTCAAATATGTCATGGAAAATCTCTCCTATCAATGGACACAACTTAAATACCAAATGCATAAGAAAATTTATTGGTAATAGGATTTGACAATGTAAACCTTAGAGGAGATGTTGGCATTAGACTTACCCAACTTGCAGTTTTAGATTTTGAGTACCATCAACACAAACCCATACCAAAGAAAAGACATCCCTTAACAACTTGTTATATCCAACCTCATTAAGAAAGATAGGTGAATTGTAATAATGAGTTGTCTGTGTTAAAACATTGTTAGAATAGCCAAAATATTTTTGGGAAGTATGTACTTTATCCAAATTGGAAGAAAGCAAGTTTAACTTACTATCCTACTCTGTCTATCTCTAGTCAAAATGACTATGTAACACAAAACACTCAAAAACATTCCTAATGCGATGATTCTCAGCAAGAATCAAAGCATACACATTTTATAGGGGTCTATGAAAATTGAAGGGAGTCCTTAGCTGATTTAGACAACCTGAGTCAGATTCAGTTGAAGAAGGTTCCTGAGAAACAAATTAGAAATAGCGTAGAATTTTGGCAGTGACAAAACTGTCAAATTCAGCGAGGTACCAAATTTTCCTATGCTGTGGTGATTCTACTTGTGTCATGGAAGATTTTCAATTAAGGTGGCAGTTTTCTTGGTAGGATTTTTCTACTAGAGAAATTAATATGTAGGTTAACAATTGTAGACGTTGTCTCTTCCAGTTCCTTGGCTTTTGAGCTTCTTGATGTAGCCTTCTCTTGTTGAATTGTGTTTAAGGGGCCGTTATAAATGCATTCATTGATTCCTTAACTGATTTCTTTCATCATTCATATAATATTTGAGAAGTTTCAAGTCTCAAACTTAAAAGAAAATCACCTGCCCCATAGCGATTTCTCCCGCTGTTGTAAGTTCACTTTACTGCCCATTGGATGCATCAAGGAAATAACTAAAGAAACTGCAACTACTGGTTTACTTACCAACAAAACCTTAGAAGGCTTAATTTCAAAGTTTAAGGTGCTAGGCATTCTTCCCATCTGTGTGCATAAGGCTTGTTTATCCAAGTCAAAACCATCCTTTTCTGTTTTGTAAAATCTGTATATGATCATGTTAACTGCCTGTCCAAGGATTTTAAGTTGTGTGTGTGCGTTTCTAAGCTTCTGCAGACTATTTTCCTTATCTAAGTTCAATTTTAATATTGTGCTTTTCAATTTGGATAGCTTGCATAAGTCTTGGGATGATTCAATAGTTGCTTATGCTACTAGCTACTTTCGAGAACTCCATATTGATTCAGTGTACATTCCATTAAGCAATATGCATTAGAATTGTCTCATGTAACACTTTGAATAATTGCAGTACCTATCAAATGCTGCCTTGGCAAGAACAAGTGTGGCAAGCACAACTGTCATATCTTCAACATCAGGTCTGTTCACTCTTTTCTTTGGGGTAATGTTAGGTCAAGATTCACTTAACATTTCAAAAGTTGTAGCTGTGTTTGTAAGCATGGCTGGAGTAGCCATGACAACTGTTGGAAAGACGTGGGCTGCAGATGAATCAAAGTTGAGCATTTCTGGGTACATTCTCCATTTCTGTTTTCATTTTGCATGCATATATCATAATAAATAATCTAGCAATTATATCTTGGAACAAAACTTTTTATAACCACACACCACAACATTGTCTTAGTGTAAAATTTTATAGCCATACAGGAAGAATTCCCGAGTAGTTTACAAGATTGAATCATTGTATTTATAAATGAATTCACAAAAGCTTGTGTTGTAGCAGTTTTGTTGGCAGTGAGTGGATTTTACTTCTAGGTATACTGTTATATTGTGGACTGAGGTTCATTAGCGTTTTTGGTTTTCTGGTCTGGTTTGCAGTTCCCGTCAACATTCAATTCTAGGAGATATATTTGGACTTCTTTCTGCAGTCACCTATGGCATTTTCACTGGTAACATCCTTATTGCAATACTATCACTTTCTGAGTTTCATAGTTCTCTTGTTACAGATTGGATATAAATTTGTGAATGAATTTTAATACTGGTTTGTTCGTGGTGGTGTTGTTTTTCTACATTTTCAGTATTGCTCAAGAAATTTGCTGGTGCAGAAGGGGAGAAGGTTGACGTGCAAAAGCTTTTTGGATACATTGGATTGTTCAACCTTGTTGGTCTTTGGTGGCTTGGTGAGACAGATTCCATTCGTCAATTTTGTACTTGATTTAAATACTGTATTCTGTGACAGATTTTATGTAAATGAAAATTTTTAATCACCTTATGTATGTTAAATGTGATTTAATACAACCACAAGAAGGCAAGCTGGTTCTTGCCAAATCAAAATGTTTTTCCCAGTCAACTGCATGTTTCCTAAAACACCTTTGTCTATGCCATGGTTCTAACAGTTTCCAAGGAATCTGTACAGTCTTTTCAGTGATTGTGGGGCTGATCTAAGCAATCTGGATATATAACCACCTGGATTATTGCAAACTATCCCGTAGCAATGAGGAAGGAGATTCTGCCCTGGCCAAAATAAGTAGCAGGAAACTGAATATAATCTTGTTTACTTTGGCCACTATATCTTTTCTAAATTGCAAAGGGATCAGGGAGGTTAAGAGTGTTATGCTCTGCATTTTATTAGGGTTTTATTAACATAGCCTAGGGTTTATTCAAGCTCCTAAAATCCTAAACCTTCGTTTTATACATATATGCCCTAGCATTCTAATTTGACGTTGACTGGTTGAGCAAGTCACAATCTCATGTCTCGGGCTATGTTGTTTTACCAGCCCTCTTAATTTCTTTAACTGGTCACGCCTTTACCTTTGAATATTTAAATGTGCACTTATCTGCTTGCAAGTATATCCTGCCTTAGTGGTCCCCCCATATCCACATAGCACCATTTGACTGGAGCGCATATTGTAAGATTCTAACCCAACCTTCAATACCCAAAGTTTCCACCTTCCTAATTCCCCAATATCTAAGCATTCCATCAACCAGTTTTTTGTGCATGTGCAAATGAAAGATTTATGAATGTAACAGCTGATATAAATGATTGAATGTTGTTTAACCATTATTTCCTTTACAACTCCATTTTACAGTCATAAGATCACATTATGACAAACAGTTTGCAGTGTTTTAGAACTGAAATGTATATAATTAAGTTGCTTATGACAGTTCGATATGCATTGCAGAGCAGATTATAAAATAAGTTCACATCATTTTCTGACCTTAAATAGTAGCAGGCAGAAATATATAAAATAGCCAGCAGCTTACTAGTGGATAGTACTAAGCTTAAACCAATCGCTTTGTGTCCAATTCAACAAGTTGTCCTTGCAGATCCTATATGCCACCTCAGATATGTTGTGGTGACCAGCTCATAGAAAATTGCATCTCCTTTCTTTGTATACAACTCTACAAGAAGAGCGGCTTAATCAACTTGGCAATGGCTGAGGTAATTACAGAAGCTGCTCATGGAATATGGTGGCTGCTGCTGAAGGGATATGGTGGTGGTTCCCAAGCTTCGATTTCTTTCTTTTAAAATGATACAACTTCTTTGACTTATCCACGCAACCCACATTCTTGACTTCCACCAACCACTCTAATGAAATACAAACCTCCAATTTCAAATCGCAATATTCAGTCTTGACTACTTGCCACTTTATCTCTAGTACGTTTCATTTTCCATAGCCTTGTGACACCTCCATATACATCACTTCTTCCTTTTAAGGCTGCGACTGGAAATAATTCCCACGACTTAGCTCATGGGTTCAATGAATACAGGTGAGCCTCAAATTAAATCTGCAATAATATGAATAGGACAATACTGCCAGGGCACTTCAATATTATTTAGCTCCTCCCATAAAATATATTTTTCCAATGCTTGTATAATTAAAATAATTATCAGTTGCCTCTATCATATCCCAGCCTTGACATCCTTGTTTGAATACCTTATATCCGAAGATATTTTGAATATTTCTAATTCTGAAATCACACCAAACTACTGGAATTTGTCTTTGATAAAAAGACTACACAAATTTTGAAACGCCTCCAATAATCCATTGAAGCTCCTATGCAAATTCTGAGATGAATTCACCTATAAATGAATTGGGTTTTCATCCAATCCACTAAACTCGAGGGTTTCTGCCTCAAGTTTCTAGAAAGCCAAGTCCTCCCACAATACTTCCAAAGATAATTTTCACAAGATGACCAATTCCTTTCCTTTACCCATTTTTATACACCACCTTTATTGCTTATTAAATATTTTGCATTTTTAAAGTGACTTTTATTTAAACATTTGAGTACAACATTTAATAAAGTCACTTTAACAATTAAATAATTAATTAAATATAAATGTCCAAAATTTTAATTCGGGACAATTTAATATTTAATTAATTAAATTGACTCTGTGGTAACTACTTGAAAATCGGAGACATTATAGTCCTCCCTTCCCAACATTGCTTGCCCTCAAGCAATTGCAAACCAGGATGTTACAATATCTATACTCCTTCCCATGTAGCATCCTCAAGAGGCAAATCTCTCCACTCTATTAGATATTCCTTAATCACCCTACTTCTCAACCTATGCTTCCTCACATCCAAGATAGCATTAGGCACCAAAACTGATTTGCCCTCCTCTAATGGTGGAAGCTCTGGAGATGGAGTAGTGTATTGCCCAACCGCCCGTTTGAGGCAAGATACATGAAACATGTTGTGAATTTTTCTAGCTGCATGCAACTCTAACTCATATGCTACCTTTCCAACTCTCCTCACAATCTTGTAGGGCCCATAGAATTGAGGCTTCATCTTTTCTGCACCACTCATTTTCAAGGTAGACTGTCTATAAGGCTGTAGGTGCAAGAAAACTAGATCACCAACCTCAAAAATTCTCTCAATCCTGTGCTTATCTACATATGTCTTTTGCTGATTTTAAGCACGATGCAAATTTTCCTTAAGTGCCTTAAGGATGTCTTGGCTATCCTGCATTAATTCTTTTACCTTGGGAGTTATGCTGTCATCAAATGCTAAGTCTACAAAGACATACATACCTATAGACATGTGGTAGGTAGTATTATAACAGTGCTCCCCTAAATATAGCCATCTGATCTAGCCCTTCTACTGCCCCACTACGTAATTATGTAGATACCCTTCCACCCACTTATTTACAATCTTTGTCTGACCGTCTATCTGTGGATGGTAATTGGATCTTGGGGACAACTTGATACCAACCAATCTGAACAACTTCTGCCAAAACACATTGATAAATCTATTGTCCCTATCACTTACTATGTTCTTCAAAAGCCTGTAAAGTCTAAACACCTCTCTAAAAAAGAATTTGTGACCTGAGGTGCCTTGTAATTACAAGAAATAACAAATAAATGTGCATACTTCGTCAATCTTTCAACCACCACATATATGTAATCTCTTCTTTGGACTTTCGAAAGGCCAATGATAAAGTCCATGGATATACTCTCCCACTTCTACTCAAGAATAGACAATGGTTGTAACAACCCTATGGGAAAAGCATGTTCTGAGTTGTTTTGCTGACAAGTCATACACCCTTTGACATAACGCAAGACATCACTCTTGAGAACCTTCCATGAGAATCTCTTCCAAATATTCCTATAGGTTTTGAAGAGCCCAAGATGTCCTGCAAGAGGCATATCATGAACAGCTCTCAAAATCTTACTCCATTTTAGATTCAAGCACCAAATATATCATGTCCTTGTAATATATCACATCATCAACTACCCTATATTAGTCATCTTGACAATTTTTGTCCATGAGTTCACGTGCAAATGTATTCTTGGAATACTCAACCACCAGGTGAGCCTTCTAATCGACTAAAATCTCATACATAGAGAAAAGGGTGGGTCTCCTGGATAGCACATCTGCCACAATATTCTTTTTCCCCTTAACATATTCAATTTCAAAGTCATATGCCTGAATCTTACTCACCCATTTTTTCTAGCATTCATTCAAATCCTTTTTCTCTAGGAAATATTTCAGACTATTGTGATTCATCTTGACCACAAACTTTCCACCCACCAAGTATTGTCTAAACTTTCCCAACACATGCATGATGGCAAGAGTTTCCTTGTCATAGGTGGAATATAACCACTCCACATCTCTCAACTTTGTAATCTCGTAGGCTATGGGATGCTTGTTCTACATAAGCACTACACCTATCGCTTCACCTGATGCATCACACTCCAATACAAATGGTTGAGAGAAGTCTAGTAAAGCTAGCACTAGACAAGAACTAATCACCTACTTGATCTTATCAAATATACTTTGAGCCTCATCCGACCATCTAGATGCACCCTTCTTGGTGAGATCACTGAGAGGTGCTAACAACTGTGAAAACCCCTTGACAAATCTCTTGTAGTAACTGCATAGCTCGAGGAAACCCCTCAAGTTTGAAATGTTTCTTGGCGGAGCCCAATCAAGTATGGCCTATATTTTCTACTGGTTCACCTTCACACAACCAACACCAATCACATGTCCCAAATATAAAATATCTATCATTCCAAACTCACATTTGGAAGTTTTCATGGATAGGGACTATGACTACATAATTCCCAACACCTCATCAATGTGCCTGAGGTGATCCTCTCATGTCTTATAATATATCAATATATCAAAAAAGACCAAAACAAATTTTTGCAGCTTCTTATTAAAAATGTGATTCA
>VDFB02164814.1:0-29355 GCA_007258455.2 Sequoia sempervirens | reverse complement strand
CCGTGAATAATATCCAAGAGAGATATTTGCAATAAGGGTTGAATGCTTATAAGAGCAAAGCCTTAAATGAGAAAGGATCAGATCATGAAAAGTGTCAACATCACATGAGATGAGACATAATGATCTAATATTAACTCAAATAATAAAGCATTCCTAAGTTTAGCTAAAGTGTGTGAGAATAAATTAGACTAATAATCAATTAAATAATACACCACTACAATGTATGATAACCTAACATAAATAACAAATACCTTACTGATTTCAAAGCCTCCAACGAAACCTTCACATGGAATAATAGGAGGAGATGTTTCATTAACATATCAAAAGGATAGACAGATTCCTATTGTCTAAAGGTTGGTTGCAGTAAGTGCTTCTTCCAAAATCTCTGATTTGGAAAATCCCAATCTCCAACCACTACTTGGTGGAATTACTAATCATTGAAGACACTAAATCAATGAGGTGTCAATTTAGGTTTAAAAAAATGTGGCTATGGTGTGTAGAATTTCTAGGATTAATGAAAGAATGGTGGGAAGAACCATTTCATATCAATGGAACCAAGATGTTTGTTTTTTAAAAGAATTTGTGGCATATGAAGGAGAAATTAAAAGAGTGGAGCCACTTACCTTTCAAGAACATATTTCAAGAAAAACAATGCCTAGAAACTAATATTGCTACATTGGGAGAAATCATAACTTGGGATGGAATGACATGTGGAATTTGATAAAGAAAAATAACTTATGTTAGAATATAGTGAAGTTCTTTCCAAAGAAGAATGTTATTGGAAGGTCAAATATAAGGACACATTGTTAGAGGAAGGTTATTTGAATGCAAAGTTCTTTCATAATTTATCCAAAGTTAAGAAGAGTTGGAAAATAATAACACAAAGTAAAGATGAAAAAGGTAACCTAATAAAAAATGACATATAAAAGGTTGGATTTGATTTCTTTGAATCTCTGCTTGGCATAATAGACACTACAAAACCTCTACAATGTCAACTCACTGAGGAAATTCCTTCCGTGGTGTCGAGAAAAGACAACATAATGTTGGGGTGTCAATATAACAATGAAGGAGATTAAAACTACAAAATTTTAATTGCACCCAGATAAGGCCCCTAAGTCAGATGGGTTCATGATATTATTCTTATAAATATGTTGGGAATTCATGGGCAATGAGATATGTGATATGGTGGAGGATTCCAAGAGGAAATAAAATATGCTCAAAGATCTTAGTTACAACATACACATCGAGTCCTCTTTCCCAAAAAAAGATGTTTGTTCTTCATTCTTGGAGTTCAAACCCATTTTATTGTGTAATACCATATATAAGATCATTGCAAAAGTAATGGCCAATCATCTCAAGAAGGTTTTGCCAAGGATCATCTCCCAAGAACAAAGTGGTTTTGTACTAAGCATAAACATTATGGATGGAGTAATAATTTCCCATGAAGTAATTCATTTGTTAAAGAAATCCAACATTAGTGGCATGTTATTGAAGTAAGACATAAGCAAAGTATATGATAGAGTTCGTTGGTGATTCCTTTTGAAGATAATGGAAAGGTATGGCTTTGATGAAAAATAGATCAAGTGAATAAATTTTTACATATCAACTCCACAATACTCAGTTGATATCAATGGAACTCCATGTGGTTTCTTCGTTGATGTGAGGGGATTGAGGCAAGGTGATCCTTTGTCTCCCATTCTCTTATTAATAATGGCGGATGCCCTTAGTCATTTCATTTTAGCTTTAGAACAACAAGGTTTATGGAAAGCCATTAAAATTTCCCATTCATTCCCAACCATAACACACCAACCTTTTGCTAAGGATACCATCCTATATGGTAGCCCAACCATATAGGAAATGGAGATCATTAAGAGAATAATATAAGGTTTTAGTTATGAAGTGGGTCAAGTAAAAAATGTGGAGAAGTCAAGTATATATATATTTTAATACAAGTAGAGGGATGTAGAGGAGAATTGAAAATTTGTTTGAATACCAAATTCATCCTCTTGCAACAAAATATCTAGGGATACCCCTGTTTAGGTATGCATCTAAGTTATCTCTTTGGGAAGATACAATTAACAAATATAGAACAAAAATGGAATGTTGGAAAGGAAGGTGGTCAATGCTAGTCTGTAGGCTAACCATGCTAAAAGATATGCTCGCAGAAATTCTGATCTATATGTTATCTTGTATCAAATTACCAAATAAATCTACTAACATATTGGCAAGGTTTCAAAGAAGGTTTGTATGGGAATGATCCCATGAAAGAAAATGAATTACGTTATTATCATGGGAGATAATTAAGAAGAGAAAGCATCATGGGGGAGAAAATGACAAAGATATTTGATTACAAAATATGGTATTGGGTGCTAAAATCACATGGAGAATCTACAAGAACCCAAATTCTCAATGGTGTAAACTGTTAAAAGCTAAATATATAGATTGCCAAGATCCAAAATGCATATTAACCATTGTCAATCCACCAATGGGATCTGCAATATGAAACTTTATATTAAAATATAGGTTTGCAATTACTAATCATCTCTCATGGAGGATAAAAGATAGGGGCTTGGCGTCATTTTGACATGACTCTTGGAACGACTACATGCCATTAGAATCACTCCTCAAAATGGAAGAGGCGATACATGGCTTACAAGTGAAGCATATGGAGATAAGATTGAAAACTATATGAATGTGTCACTTATAAATGGATGTCAGGAGCATGAATAGAAAAAAATCAAAATGTTGGATAGGAAGTGTAGAGAAACATTAATATATGAACTTGAAAAATGGAGGATTATACTATTTGGAGGTGAGGATACAATTATGTGATGTGCAGCCAAATTTGGTGAGTACTTGGTTAAAATCAATTATGAAGTAATAAAAAAAGAATCAAACATGGATAAGTGGCCCAAACTATTATGTTGGGGAAGTGATGTGTGTTGAATAGGACAACTAAGAGGGGGATGAATCAGTTGTAACAAAATTAAACCTTTAATTCAATCACCATAACTAATTCTTAATACTGCTTAAATGATTAATCATCCAATGTCAATGCAGAAACTCAAATCCAACACAAACACAATAGCACTAGATTTATGTGGAAAACCCAATAAGGGAAAAACCACGGTGAGGATTAAATCACACTATAGAGAATATTAAAACTAATTACAAGAGGCTAATTTCCAAAACAAGGACTCACTGTCTAACAGGGCTAACAACTCAGAGGGCTCACTGTCATAGAGATACAAAGAAGACTTGTTATAGAGAGAATACAATCCCAATGCAACAAAGGATTCCACCACAATCACTCATATACATGTATGAATGATAGAGTTCACCTTCTTCTCACTACATTTGAAAACTTACCATTAAGCTTCACACTGATCTACCATACTCGCATCATACAAACTCACTGAATAGAATCAATGTTGCATCTAACTACACTTTCTCTTTTCTCTTATCACTCTTCTTCTTCGCTCTTGTATATTTCTTCACCACTAACTCATCTTGTATTTATACCATCTTCAACTTTGAAACATATCCAAAGTCGACCATCCAAATTCAAATTCAAATTAGGTTGATCCCAAAACATCCTAGGGTGGAATTAGAAAGAGGGTGACCCAAACACATGCTTCAAGGGACCCAAAAAGATCCAACACGCTTCATCAACCTTGAAAGTAGTATTTCACACAAGATTGACCAAACCAGTGTAAAACACATAGAACCATTAAGCATGAATCTTCTAGATGTTGAAATCATCTTCAATAGAATTAGGGAAACTAAACTCTAGAATCGTAAGTCATAAGACTTCATCAAAGAAAAATTCAAACCAACAACATTTCTCTCAAACCTCAACTAGAAACATAAAAAAACCACAGTTCATAATTGGTGAACACAACTTGCACTGTACAACAAATCAACAACCAAAAATCTGGATATAGCATCTTCTAACAACCATGAACATGTTTGAACCACACAAACATAGAAGAAAATTCGGACCAAAAACCGGAGGAAACATTGAACACTTGCAACATATCTTCATTAAAATTTTCTCAATATCCTTGACATATACAACAAACAACAACTAGTTGATAACCGGTTGACCAGTTGACATCAATGAAAATACCTTCAGTTTATCCATTCTTGTAACAATGTGTTACTAAAAGAGGGGGAATTTGCATGGAATTCTCTTCATGAATGCATACTCACAAGTGAAATATTAAAAAGGATTAGGGTGGTTGGTCCTTATTGGTGTGTAATATACAATGTTGATGATGAGAGCATCGGTCACCTTCTTATTCAATGCAAAGTTGCACAAATATGTTGGTCCACATTATGTGCCAAACTAGAGTGGCAAATCCCTTTTCCAAATAAATTAAAGGATATTTTTGAGGCTTGGCCTAGATTATATAAATTACCTACATTTGAAGGACTATAGATTGACATACCTACAATGATTGTATGAAAAATATAGAAGGAAAGGGATGCCCATATTTTCAAGGGTAAGAAGGTCCCTTTAGAGTCAATTTTGGGTAAAATTGAGATTAGAATTAGTGAACGTATGAATGGGAAAACAAAGAAGAAAAATACAAATATATATTGTCATGGGACCAAAAAATGATAAAAAATTGGCAACACTTAAAGCCCCGAAGTGGGGATCTCATTATGGGTACTATGGATCATGGCAAGGCCAAATGGTCTCTGCCCCCAAGTGGGCGACTATAACTAAATTTTGATGGGGCCTCAAGGGGAAATATCGGGGTCTTGGGAGTGGGCTATATAATCAAAGATGAAAAGGAAACATGGTTTGGATTGCTTCAATCAAATTGCCAATTGGCACAAATAATGAAGTAGAATTCATGACAATCTATGAAGAAATACATTACTACAATCATAATTCACTACACCATATAGACTTTGAAGGTGATTCAATAATTTTTTTCAGGGTAATTTGCTATCAAAACACTCCTAGCTAGGAACTGGAGATGTGGACCAAGAAAAATTGTTCCCTTTTGGAAACAATCGATGATTACATGGTAGCACATGTTTATAGGGAGGAAAATTTTGTTGCCAATTTTCTCTCTAATAGGGGGATTGATCAGAGAGATAATGTACTAGGATCAAATAGGTGTGACATGTGGGATGGCTTGTTTCCAATTATTGAAAGATAAGCACTGACAACATGTGCCAAAATTTCTAGCAACTTAGAGTGGTCTGGCGGCATTGATGAGTATAACAAGGACACTATGGAGGAGGCTGAGGAGTTCATGGGTGGTCCCAGTCACTTCTTAGACCTGAATAGAATGCGTAAAGAGGACTCCACACACTCTTTGGATCCCAGGGATATGGAGGAAGAGATGACTTAGAGGAAGAACAACAAGGAGGAGGACATCAACGAGTTGTGGGTGTGGATGGAGAAACTTGAATGAAAGTTCACTAGGTTGACATGTTTTACCATTAAGATCACCCACAGATCTGTCGTTGCTCTCTCTTATGTCATCAAGGAGGAGGTGGACAAGAAGAATGAGGGTGGGGGCCCTAATTGGGTTGGATATGATGTTTTAAATCTCCTCATTTAGAAATGGGATGATGTCACCAATAAGTGGGATGGTTTGTGTGTCTCTGTTGGGTCTCTGTTGTCTGAGTGCTGTGTCTGTTTTCTTTTTGGTTTTTGTTAGTTTTGTCTAAACTCCATTATGTACTATTGGTCTTGGTCCTTTTTGGTTTGTGGGGCTTGTTGTGTAATGGGTAATGCACCCAGTAAATGCAATTTATCTAATCAAAAACATGTACCGATCCCATGGGGGAAAACAAAGTCATATTTTTATTTTTGGTATAGATCTAAATAGGGATTCTCTTCGACCAGATGTCAGAGTGGGATGGAGTGTAAACTAGTTGGTAGGGGGTTAGTTTGGAGAATCACAGGATTTTCCAATTTCAAAGATAATGATAAGGAATGTGACATTGATGAACTTAAATCTTATGTGAAAATTATCATCAAGATTTTATTATCAACAAGGAAGATGGGAAAAACATATATCAAGTGAATCTTCTGGACCTTGTAGAAAGAAATTCAAAAGTATTGAGTCAAGAGAAGAATTGGAAAATCAACAATTATAATCTAAGTCACGATACACACATACGATGCGACACCATTTGATCCTTATTAGGATATTGGGTCGTCTCTTTTTGAACCAAAAGATCTCATGTCCATCTATAAAACAAAGCAAAGAAAAATTGGGAAACAAAAATAGATAACACTGTGATCTCGAGTTGTGCCTATTCTTGCACATAGGAAGATATAGTTTCACAGATCAATCACTTATTTCAAGTTGAAAAGGCCAAAGACAAAGGTTTCTATAAGAAGGGTGATCAAAGAGCATCATCTCACATTAAGGAACATTCATGACAATGATTTGATTGCAATTTTTCTATCCAAAATAGTTCAAACTATGGGAAGGAAAATGACTGGAAAGCTAATGGAATAATACTTGCTTAAAGAAAAATTCATTGAGGAAGCCATTGTGGCCATTTTTTATTTCAATAAAAATCCCAAAAAAGGACTTAATTACGACATGGTAGACAACAACAATATGAAGAAGCAAAGCATATATGTGGTTGTTGCGGATCTATATAAAGAATGTTTCTTCAAAAATAACCTGCAACCCTTCCTAGAACATGTAATTGCTAGAAAGACCTATTCACTACAACAGAAGTGGGAAGGTTGACAGAGCTTGCTATTGGGATGATAACTTTGTATACTTATAAGCCAAAATAGTGACAATATGTATTTGGAATACTTTGTACTATTTTTTCTAATTAATATTAAGAGACCTACCCTCTCTAGTAGAAATTTGCTTAAATAATAATAATAAGATGAATGATACATAGAAAAGGGTTAAAGATATCGTATGTTCTAATACTATCTATCAAAGAAGTCTATTTGTTGTCATGTGTTTTATGCTTCATTATGTATGTTCCTCTATTGATGCACATATACATCACACATAAAATCATTAGACAATAATACATTAATTCAACAAAAAGTTCTTCAATATACTCATAATTTTTATTTAAGCTTATTCGCTAACTTTTAGAATGCATTAATAAATATTTCTTTTCAAACTTGAAATCAAGATTTTCTCCACCTTGTAAATTACCAAGAACTTTCCCTATAAATATATCCATTTATGCAGTGATACTTGATTCTCAGAAATACCATCATTTTCTTCACATTCAAACATTAGATTATTATGTCTTTTAAATTCTACTAGGGAATAGTCATTAAAGTAAAACTTATTGTTATAGTATGTGATTAGATATAACTCATAATCAAGTGCTTAGAAAAATATTTAAATTAATTAAATAGAAATTATTTTACCATACAAAGTTAAGTTTTCAAGAATTGAAGTAGCTCAAAAATGTTTGCTTTGTTATTTTGATTATTCAATAGGAAGGAAAGAGATTCAAATATATAACCTTATAGTTTACAAATTTGATGAGGATAAGGATAAGATAAAAAACTTAAAAAGTGAGGGATTGCTTATCCAAGTTCCCAAATATGTGAGGATAAGGAAAAAAGTAGAATCCAATGGATTGTGAAACTCATTACATTATCTAATCTTAAGATTAAAAATAACTACTTAAGTAGACTTAAACAATATGTATAACATTATACTTAGCATTAAGTTGTATCCTAAAGTAATGATATTGCACTAACACCCCCGGGTCAATGCAGGATCATAGGGGTCCAAACTAGGCCCCTAAGTGGCAATGAAAATTCAGAAAAAACCGAGTTAGGAAACTTGACATAAAAAATTGAATAGGTTATTAACATAATTTGAAAAATATGTAAGAACAAAATTTGTAGCAAATTGAATGTAGTTTCTAGGCTACTAGTCCTTTTTTGGAAAAAATAAATCTATTTTGTGAAAATTTGAAATTTTAATGCTGTAGTACTAAATTTTTAGGAAAAAGATAGGAAGTAGGGTGTATGTCTAACCACCATAAGTACAGGAAAAATAATATTTTTTCTAAAACTTTTGATATATGTAGAGGACACATGCCCAGATGTGTTGCATTTTTTTTGTAATTTTTTTGCATTTAAATAATTAGTTATGAACTTTTTATTAGAACATTTCAAAATTATTAAAATGTGTTTGTCTAACCACCATAAATTGGTAAAAAATTTATGAAATTTAGTATTTTTATCCTATAGTATGTGAAGCATAGAATGTAAGGTATCTTTTAGATTTGAAAAATGTGAAATGGTTTGAAAATTGTAGAAGTTTTTCAATCACCTATTAATTAGGATTTTAGACATAATGTATGTAGAAAATCAATAATAATAATTTATTAAATTTAAAATAAAGGCATATCTTATATTGGTGGAAAGCTAGAAATATTTTAATAAACCCTTTTACGTTTCAAATTGGTTAAAAATTAGTGGCGTAGGCGAACTTGACAAGTTTTATGGCAGTTGACTTTCGGTTTGGCAAAACCAAATCCCAAACCAAGCAAATCCTAAAACTGCTTTTTATCAGGACAAAATGGATATCCATTTCAAAACAGATATCTATTTCAAACAAATATCTGTTTTGAAGAACGAGTACCTATTCTTAGGTCTTCAAAACGGATATCCGTTTGAGATGGATATCTATTTTGAAAAAAAAAATGAATATATGTTTGAAATAGATATCTGTTTTGAAGAACAAAACGGATATCCATTTTGAAGGAGACCTAAAAACTCTCTTTAGTAAAATGGGTATAACTTTTGCATTTCTTATCAAAATTTTGATTTTTTATAGGCATTGGAAAGGTGATTGAGAGCTCTAAAAAATGGACTTCATGTTTAATTTTTAAAACTTCAAATGCTCACTATTCGCATATGAAGTCCCTTTTTCATGGTTTTTTGTAACACATCTCAATTTTTTTGAAACATTAGAAAATGTAATCAATAATGAAAATTTTGATCGATAACGCAAAAGTTATGCCCATTTTACTGAAGTGTGCTTTTTGGGCTTTTCAAAACGGATATCCTTTTTGAAATGAATATCTGTTTTGTTTGCATAAATTGATGAAAATTAATTTCGGGAAATGAATATCCATTTTGGTTTGGTATTACCAAACTATATTCAAATTTTACTTGACCCATACAAAAATTCAACATTTTTTTTGCGATTTTGGCGAAGTAGAAACACATTTTTTTTCTCATTGCCACATTTTGGATCCCCATGATCTTGCACATTCCCCCCCTTAAGTGTAACTTAGAGAGATGATAAGACAAGAAAATATGCAATGATGGGTCCTAGATACAAGGCCATGTTGGGCACCCATGTACAAACAAACTCTCATAAATGAGGAAAAGGAGAAAAAATATAGGAAAAAAAACTCTTCCCAAAAGAGAGCAGGAAGCCCCCTAGAAGAGTGTATTGAAATCCTTGTAAGATAAGGTGGATGTGTGCCTTCACTAAGAAGAGAGAGACTTGACTAATGTATAATTTTGAATGGAAAATTTTGTAATAGGTCCCTTTGTAACAAATGACGCATCTTCCTTTTAGAAGAAAGAAACTTCAAGTTGTCAAATTGCTAGATCTCAATCAAGTGGAATGCAAAAAGGAATAAAGATGAATGGATCTTAAATTTTCTGATGTTTCTCGATGTTGATGTTGAACTATGAATGCTCCATATAAGATTCAAGAATAGTGATCACTAAAGTGTCAGATCTGGACCAATGTGAATTAGGACGTATCAAGTGAGTAGCATGATATGGTAGAGAGAGCAAGATAATCTAGAATAGGATATGATGCAAATCGATTTAAAATATCATCAAAGACAAGATAAATGTCCTCAATACTATCATTAATATTTGAAAGGCGAGTTTCCATAAATAGATGTGAAGTTTTTAGTAAGTAGACATCCCAATGAAGTGGATCTTGTAGACATGAAGAAGCTTGTTGTAGAGAATCATTATAAGCTCTCAAGGAAGTGACTTTAAAATATGTGGTAGTAATAGGAGGAGGATCTGGAATGTCCTCTAGTGTAGATGAGGCATCAATGATATCAACCAAATAGATTTACCATCCCATGAGGACGTGTCCACACAAAATGAGGTATCAAAAGTCTTAGTATGTGTGTGGTCAACCAAGTAAATATTACTATCAAATGAATATCTAAAGTCTCCATAAAAATCCTAGATTATGGTAAAAACAATAAAGGGGCACCTAGTGTGCTCTATGTGATATAGAATATCTTGAAAATAGTAAGATATATTAGTCCCTGGACCATGCCACTGTTGTTAAACCATGCATTATTTTGTTCATAGTCACTTGGTTCAAGAATGAGTCAAAGAAGATAAGGTGTAATGTCCCTCCCAAAACAATAATATAAATTTGATTCTTAACCTTCCACAAATACTTTTTTACTTGAATAACAACATTATTGGCCCTAACATTCACTCAAATCTTAAACAACTCAAATTAATTATTATATATCATCAATATAATTATATTATTAACAACAAATGGCAAAAATAAATCTCAATCTTCTTATTATAATAAAAAATAATAATTTAGGTGTAACTCTTGATCCTTTCCTTATTATAATAAAATCTAAAAATACATGCAAAATAAACTACAATCTCAATAGATATAAGAATAATAAACTATCATGGACATACCCATAACAAACAACAAATAACACTAGTATAATATGGTTGAATCCACAAACAATAAAACTCTAATGCAATTTTACATGGGATCATCCTCTAGCCAAAGAGATGGCATCCTCTAACCTAAAAAAAGGAGGTTTCATCCTTTCATCTTTGATAGATCTATAGGTTTTCATCCTCAGACCCACATTATTAAACACAAGTGCTTAATCGATTTTAAAATGAATTTGGTTAATTGTAGATAATCATCCAAATGAAAGCATTTTCTCTTTTATATCCTACACAAATAGAATAGGTCGACCACCATGTACACCTACAACTTCAAATTTGAATAGTGATCATTGGTGGGAAAGGTTCCAATTTGAAAATAATAGTGCCAAAAATTTAATACCAAGAACAAAATGTCACATGCTAGAAAGCTAGGATGGAAATAGAAAGATACAAAGAAATATAGAGGATCGAGGGTTGGCCCTAACATGATACTTAACTAAAGGATGAAACATCTAGGGTTGAAAAACATGCATGATATGACACAAAAGTTTGAAAAATATAATGACAAGATAAGGTGATAGATGGAAGGCATGATAGGATGGAGAAGTTTGAAACTCTAGCAAGAAGAAGGGAAGAGTGAAGTTGGAAGAAAATACATACTCATGAAGTGAAAATGCACAAAAAACATAAATAGGGAAGACACAATTACATACCTTTGATATGTATAGACTTAGATTGACTGAAAATAAGACATGAAATAGGGTAACTTACATATTTTTCAAAGCAATGATTCTTTATCCCTTGTTTCCAAGAAAAATAATTCTCTAAAGTTGAATTATAATAGAATTATTGAATTCAATGCTAAAATCCATTATGAAACCCTTCCTAAAATGGAACTTTATGTCAGTTTATGATTACAATAACTCCATAAAGGTATCCCCTCTAAACTTGATCAATTAATTTCCTCAACAACAATGATTTGGCACTTTATAATTAGTGTGAGTAGAATTTCCACTAGCAATAAACACAATGGTCTTGATTCCAATGCTTTACAAATGCTATAAATCGGATCTTATATTGAAAGTAATTTTAAAATAGAATCAATAAAAATAACACCATTGTGAAGTACACAAAAAATCATACAATTTAAAAAAATCACCTAAAAAGGTGTCCATATGTGCCCAAATGAAGCTTCTAAAGTTCTCAAAATGAGAATTGCATAATTTCACTTACGAGAATCTACATTTTTTGTCAAATTATGCATCAAAATAAGAAAATACTTTCACCACTCTATAGATTATGAAAAACTTAAAAATTAGAGCTCCTATGCCCAAGGTATCACCCTCTAGAAATTAGGTGCAAAAGGAAAAACTCCAAAAGTGAGAGGGTAGGATTGGAGGGAAGGTTCTTGACATCATTGACATAAAATACCAAGATTTGTATAAATATTCCTTGACACTAAAATATTCCTAAACTACCATCAAAATCTCGAAAACTACCTTAGGAGTTCAAAATTGGTGTTGAGTTCACTAAAAACTACCTCAAGAGTTCAAAACTACCATTTTCAAAAGAAAAATTACCAAAAATGGGCAAGAAACCACTTTTAAGAAAACACTCATTTTTGGAGAAATATTTCAAATAATATTCTTTGGAGGACAAGTGTGGTGTTGTCATAGGAGGCAATGGTGGGGGATGGACCACTCCCTAGTGGTGGGCTCTAAAGTTGTTGCTCGTGGTTGGTGTTGTTGTTGCCCCACTTCTAGATAGTATGCATGCCAAAGATTTTTTGATACATTCTTTAAATTGACTATATAGTATGACCTATGTAGGGTTGTATAACCCAAATGTCCTACATCAATTTTGACAATTATATATCAAAATAGGGGTTTTGGGGCCTTCTAGATACAATGGTGAGGTAGGTTTAGCTTAAAAATTCACTCTTTGAAAGTTGTTTGCCAGATTCAAGCTTCAAACCCCCTATTTTGTTACTGTGTCAAACGATCTTTGATTTTTGATGAAACGAAAGTCAAATCTAAATTTCTTAAGCTTCTTAAACATGTTGGAAAAACTAAAAACACTTTTAATATAACTAAAATAGTTGTATTTCACCAAATTAGAGAAAAAACACACATGCAAATACATAGGTTATTAAACTTTCTTCAACCTTTCTAATTCTCCATATCACACAGATTCAAGAGAAGAGCATTATAGAGTTTTCATAAAACCAACATGCAACTGATTAAGCTTTTCAAATCTCTTAAATGCAAAAAATATAAAAATCTATCTTAGCACTTATGCTTTTATACCATGTTAGAATTTGTGATTAGATCTATAACCCAAATTCTAGTGCTTAGAAAATAGATTTAAATTAACTAAATAAAAATTATATTACCAATCATAGTTAAGTTTCTTGGGATTAAAATAGCTCACAAATGCTTGCTTTATTATTATGATTATTCATTAGGAAGGAAAAAGCTACAAATATATAGGCTTATAGTTTTCAAATTTGATTAGGATAAGGAAAAAATCCAAAAATTATGAGATTTCTTAAATCATTTTTCAAATCTGTGAGGATGAGGAAAAAACTAGAATCCCACAGATTATACAACTCATTATCCTATCATATCTTAAGTAATTAAAAATAATTACCCAAGGGAACTTAAATAACATGTGCAACATTATACTTTAATTTAAGTCATATCCTAAAGTAATAATTAATTAATATTACACTAACACTTATTAGATCCATTGTTTCTCTCCCTATCTACAAACCCAAGGTTATTATAAATATTAAAGCTCAATAAGGATAAATCACTTGTCTCTCCCAACTAAATGTTTTCATAAAATTTATGTTCAAGTTTACAATTGAGATCATCTAACTAGATAATTATGATATTAAATTTAAAATAAAGCAAGTCATCCTCTTGATTTTGTGCAATTGGATAATAAATTTCTTCAAAATTTTCACTTACACTGAGGCAAACTAGATAGGTGATGATTGGTTCAATAGAATTTTTAAAATCCTACCACAAAGGCACACACCAATAAGTTAATGAAACCATAATTTTCTCCTTTTCTCTAGAGAATATGACTATCTGTTTATGAAAATTCTTAAGCTCAAATATTTAATCAATATGTCATTGCAATTTTTCACTTCCCACTATGCAATGCTTTCCCATTCATTACCTTGTGATATCTTTGATCAACATTGTTTTCTAACAATGTATTAGGGGATGTATCTAGGTCATGCTTGTGCTTGTTGCTTTGAGTGTTTGTTGGTGTTTCAACTTCAACATTCTCCTTAAATAATCCTTATTTTAATTTTTTACTTATGATTGATTGGCTTGATTTCCTTATGGAATGCATTTTATGCACTAATGGCATGTTTAGACCACCTGCATGTTTAGAGACAATGTTCCTTTACATGTTGGTTGTTCTTGCTTGTCTTGAGATATGCGTATGGCTTATTATTTTATTTCCATATTTATATGGATGTTTGACTTTATATGTGGTTATTTTAATGATTTCAACATCCTTTATTTTACCTTTATAAATATGCACATGTTTACATAGATGGTTGTTTTTATCCTGCTAGAATTCTAGGTGATTGTTGATATGTGTTTCCATGATTATATGATGTATGCAATATTTTACCTTGTTGGATGATTATGCATTCATTTGGATATTATGTATTGAACAGTTATGCTTGAGGTGCACTTTGAGTATGCAGGTGCATGAATATTTCTCCACCTGATTTTGTAGGTTTGGGTTATTCCCCAATGGTGGTTAATTGAAGATGTCACTTTGGGCTAATAAATTGGTAGCTCCACTATTGTACTTGATTTGAGTGCAAGATGAGCTCTATTTTTCCTTATGGTTTTAGATCTAAATCAATGGCGATTATGGACTCCATGTGTTGTGGAAAACCAATAAATGTGTGATTTTTAATGTGGTTGTTGATTTCTTTAATATTATACAATTGTATTTCAAAAGTAAATATTGCATGTTAATGATGCCTAATGCATTGAGAACTAAGAAATTGGGTGTAGACATGAAAAATATTCCTCTTATAATTAAAATTTTATTAGTCATTCATCACATTAATCATATCATTCACCTCATTAATTAATCATCATATTTACCAATTTATTATATCATTAATTATTTATCACTTAGTCTTGATTTATAAATTATCTACCCATTACCAATTTAATTAAATAATAATTTATTATTTAATTAAATGTGAGTTAATTATCTACTTCCCAATAATTTCTTATTTTTTACTCATCAGTTAACTCCTCTCTTCACCCTTCATCAATCAACTCCATGTCCATCCATAAGTTAACTTTGTCTCCATTTAGGAAACTCGATCTTCTCTCATTAGTTAACTCCCTTCTATTTTTGAAACATCTTTAGTCAACTCAACCTAAAAATGGAAATGTGTGCATAATTATCCATCAATTCAATATTATCTCCTCATCTCTTTTAGATGGAAAATTTCCAGTTTTAGTTGAGTTGACTACTTAGTCAGTTCAGTTAACCAAAATTATTTATTCTTATCCTCATCTCTCAATTGATTGTTCCTTGGTAAATATATAAAGAGTCATTCCTTCATCAATTTCATATCTCACATTTTATGCAAATCTATTATGTCAAAATCAATCAAAATCAAAGTGTTATGCTACTGAGATCTAGCATCCACATTCCAAACAAGGAGAAATCAACATATCTTATTTGAGGTTTGTAGTGGGATTGGTAAATTAGAAGTTTAATTTGATTTCAACTAGGATTTTCAAGTTATTTTAATTTCTTGTATACATTTTGGTGAACCCGACAGGAACAGTGAACTTGTCTACTATTCTTGTTGTCTGTGAATTTGTTTGTGTCTCTTTTGTCTCATAGGCTACAAGGATTTTGAAGTGGTTTAGAGAATATAATTTTATAGAAGAATTTTGGGGATAAATGGACATCACAAATATGTCTAAAAGGGTTGATAAATGAATATATATATATATATATATATAGGTGTAGGATAACATTTTAGAATAAAAACTCACTTTTCAGACACTTTCTTTTATAATCCATATGTTTGTACAAATTTATACTTTTTGTACTATATTTTAATTGTTGTACATATTAATTTTTATTAATAATTAATTTTATTGTAGTTGTCAGTTAAACAATCAATTTATAGGTATTTAATCACTTGGCCAAACTACTTGCTCTTTCTCTTCATAATTTTGAAAAATATTAGTTTGTAGTAAAATGCTAATAACTCTTTTTTTATAAATTTATAAATTGGGCTCAAGTGGGCCCCAAATATATTGATTAACATAACATAGCCATCATAGAGAAAAATGCCAAAAATAATGAAATTACAGTCAACGATAAAAAGAAGCCCGATTGTATCTAACCGCTACTCGTCCGCATCCACCTCCATGTCGTCGCCTTCACCACTCAATAGCCCGGCATCATCCACACCACCCTGCGTAACTGGGAGAGCAAACACCGCCACCCTCTCCATCAGGTTACACACCCCTGTAATTTCTTACAGGAGGGCAATATTGCCCGCTACTTCTGTCAACCGTGACTCTTGGTCCTCCCCAACAGTCCATAGCACAAAGGGAATCCATGGTCCATTTATTGGCAAGGTTAGCAGGGGTAAAACCTCGCTTGATGGACACAACCCCATCCCCGAAATCGCCATTCCCAAGTAATATTCCATGGCCTCTCACCATCTTGCCTTCATGAAATGACGCATTAGGAACCACACCATATTAATGTCGTCTCTGTCCTGGAGGAGCTAGGCCATGAACATTGAAGAGATATTCGAGTTGACACAAAAACGGTAAACTAACAACAGGAATCTTGCACAGAGAATGGCCTTTATCGCTCCCATAGCTTCCTCCTCGTGGGCTTTGAATATTTTCTTCAACTTGGCGTTAGAGATCGCCCCACAGAACGATGTCTGCCACTCCTTAGCTCCCAGGCAAATGGTGGTTTCTGTTGTGAATTTGATATAGGAATGCATTACTGAACTTCAAATAATAGCTGCCGCCAACCATATCAACGGTTAATGTCTTGATTGACAAGCTTTAAAGACCATCATCGTTCCTCCTTAGTTCATTAACCACCGCTCGTGCAAAAACAATATCGCTTCGCACTAGCGTGCTCCGCTCTTCCTTGGATGACAATCTTTGACAAGCGATCCACATCTCCATTCCCTTCTCGGTAAACGTGGGAGATCTTAAAATCTTTCAAACTATCTAATACCTCTGAAATTTGAATGAACCATTTGCTCAATTTCTAGTTCAGAATAGCTCTTCTCCTAATCGCATCAATGGGGATCATTGAATCACCTTATAAATGTATTATTCTTTTCCCCAATCTCTTACTTAGCTGCAGTCCAAGCCACACCACTTGGAATTTTGCTTCATTATTTGTTTCATCGACTGATCTTTTTGCCTATACTGCTAAAGCACCGAATGGCCCCAGATTGCCCTTAGCGCCCCCATCGAGGTTCACTTTGATCCATCCTTTGTCTGTTGGGTGCCATTTCACATCCACCCTTAGATTAATGCAAAGATCAACCTTCCTAGCCCCATAAACGGGGGAAATGTTATAACTTTTGCTAGACATCGAATTTTCAATTCTTTTACAAGTGTTGGAAAGTTGGTTATTAGGGGGATGTCATGGATCAAATATTTTATTTAAATTAGACACAAAACTTAGGTACAACAATTCAAAGTAAATCTTTCCCTTACAAACTTAAAATGATCATATCTTTTGCATACAATATTATTTTTTTAATTTTTTTTTATAAAAAATTATTAAAAATTTCACAATGATGCACTTAAATTTTTAGTTTGAAATTATATTTTACATATTTATCTCTGGTCATTGAATGCTTCACCCTTTCATTGTTAAAGAAAAACAGATAAACAAATCATAAATTCACAAGCCAAAGTGTAAAAACATCAAACTTCTAACAAATTGGTTTTGCAAGACGACATTAAGAAGACAAGTTTATTGAAATTATTTCTTCTGTGCGCTTTTCTTGTTATGTGTATTTTTGAAACCATTTCTATGATGGATTAAAATGAACATATTACACATTTCATTTTGGTTAATCAAAGAACAAGTGTCTTTTAATCTCAAAGGGTGTGTGTGAATACTCTTCTCTTGCATGCTTTGCGTGATATTGAGAATAAAAAAGCACCACTTATTTTTCTTTTTAGGGAGCCTATCTAGAGATTTCATCACCCTAGAGGACGACCTCATCTATAGTATTTTGGTGGAGTTTAAATAACAGGGGGTGAATTGAAAGACACAAATCTTCAAAGTTGTTTCTTTATCATTCAATATAAGCCTGGGCCAATAGCTTTATACCTTGGGGGAGTGAAGGATAAGGGTCGGTTTCCCTCTTCTCCCAGTTGTTTGACATTGTTACACTTTTAAATTCACAGACTAGGCATCGGATGCCTTTGTCTCATATCGAGGATTCCAATAGATAACCTATATATCTTAGCATGAGTTCTTTACTTGTCTTTTAGTATGTGCAAAGGATGCATATAGTACCCTAAAGTTACTCATGATGTACCTCCATGTGATGAGATAGAGCTAACCAAGGCAACAATTTTAGCAATATTTGGTAAGAGATCCTTCACCCTTTAGGGTTGAGATGCCTAGCTATCCATTCACATGTAAGTGTATTAGCCTTTGACTTGTGGGACCCTATTAGAAATCATTCCCACCTAATTAATTTTAGGATTATTGGTGTGTCTTCTATGCTTGTCATTATTAGATTAAAACCTCCCCATTTGAAGCCCAACATGGACCTTATCCTTTTTGAGCCCTGCATTTTAATCTTCTATCTTTTTCTTAGCATATTTTTTTGAAAACCAAAAAACTAATTTTTTTTTTTTTGAAAAAACAAAATTCCAAAAAATTTAAACAACAAAAAAACAAAAAATGTCTTGTCTTTACCTCTTTCTAGGGTTTAGAATCCAACCTTTTTCTACCAACTCAACCATCTTATCCATCCTATTGGTGTAAATAGGTTTTTTACCTATCTAGGTCCTATTTACATGTTAAGTCTTGATAAGGCTAAAGATCTTCGTTAACATCACATATCCTACCTAGCTTATACCATATTCCTCATCCTATCTAAATCCATCCTCCCTTCCCATATTTGATCTTGATAAGGAGCCTCCATGCTATCCTTCCTACCACATCTTATCCATATCCTTTATTATCCACCATCTCATATCTCTTATCTTATCCTTTTAGTATTTTGTACTTACATGCTTTATCTTGTTCCTAGATCTATCTTCTTACATTGGGGGCACCATTCCTTTATCATGTCATATATACTTGCATGATACTTATCTAGCATTTAGGGCCATATTTAATTTATACTTTTGTTGGAGAAAATATTATATTGTGTTCTTTGATATTTATTTTCTTTGTACTTGAATGCTATATCCTTATTATTTACCTATATTGAGGAAACCAAGTTATTATATATTTGTTAATGAGTATCTCCAACTAATGTGCTTTCCATGCTTATCTTTCAATATCCCATATTTTTTAATCACATGATACTATCTAATATGATATTTATTATATGATTCTACATTATATATGTCCTTACACATTCACATCTTATTAGATTACCTTTACTTGTCATGTATAATTTACCCCTTTCTTCCAATTCCTTGTACACTTTATATGCAATCAATTTGGGGGGTATATACTATAATTAACGTGACTATGTTGAGATTTTAAACACTTTATGCTAGAGAAAGATTCATCATTGTACCTAAATGGATCTTGATCACATTCTTTAGATATCGAGCATACCACATTTAATTGAAATCGGGTGGAACCACATCACACCACTATGTCGAGTCTAGAGTGTCATTGTATCACTTTATGTACAACCAAATTCCTAACATATCTCTTTCTCTCTCTAATTTTTTTCTTTTTTTTTTTATTATAAATAGTTGAAGCAACTTGTTATTTGTGCCTATTTCACTTGAGTGATAGAAGCTACTCATTGCATATTTTCTCTATTTTATAGGTCCCTAAAAATCCCTCAAGCTAATAAGAGGAGCATAAGAAGATCCCAAAAATAATCCATTACTTTACATGGAGCCCATATCCTTTTGAAGTGTTTGAATATTTATTTTTCATGTTGTTTGAGAATGTTCATATACTTTGAAATACATGCACCTCAAAGTGGGGGAAAAAAGTAATGGTGAAATTTGCACAGTGTGTCAATTTTCATTTAGTTTTTGGTCCATTTTGATAGAATGAATTCATACAATTACATATAGGCAAGCGACACACTCTTGTACTAAGTTTGTTTCATTCCTCAATTATTATCCCTCTTCATTTTACTCCTACTTAAACTCATTCCCATAAATTCAATCTTATATCATCCCTATTTGCATCTCTTTTCAAATATTCACCCTATTATCAACCTGCACTTCCATACATTTGTTCTCAATCTCGAGATTGACATTACATTGTCCAAGATCAATCATGAGTTGCTTGAGATTGACCCAAAAACTTAATTTTTCAAATCCAAATTCCTAAGTTCCCACCCATTTGCACTAGTCACTATGAGCCAACTTGGTACATATTTTTGTGTGATTTTGTGCCACATTTTGGTATTCAAAGACAAACATGTTTGTACAATTAATACTCATCCAAAAACCAAGAAAATTACAGGGGATAATCATTTGGATTTGGAGCTTGAAAGGAGCCTATCACATTAGAATCATTTAGGAAATTTAAATCCTTATGTATGTTGTATTCAACCGTTTGCTCAAGGTTATAGAGCTAGCCCCTTTAGGGGCTTGACTTAGGAGAACTTGACTCTAGCAATAAGAAAATCTCCTAAATGTATTCATAAACACCATCATCCTTACACATCATTAGGTATTAGAGATTACATTGAATTAGGATTCAAATGTATGTTCTTCATCATACTTTATCTATGCATCAAAGGTCAAATCTGTGTAGTTTGGGGTCAAACTTGAATCACTGTGGATTGAACCACAAAAGATTCTATGTCTACACAAAGTTCAAGACAATGAGCACATCGAAGGCATTGATTTTTGTATTGTGACAAATTAATTCTACACATCTTCAACATTCATATTTTGTCATCAAAGTGAGAGCTTATCACCTCTATCTTTTAGATTTAATTTCTAAATATCTTTTCAATTTATCATTTTGAGTTGTCTCTAATTAGATCTAAAATAACTGAATGTTTATTATTAACATCTATTTGATTAGCATATATTTATGTTAAAAAGATTTGATTTCTTTACAATATTATTTTTCCTTCCATTTTGGGTTTGACAAAAATCTTATAAATCATATATTAAATTAAAATTTGGATGGAATGGGATAGTAAGGAAAGAATCCCATCATAGCACTAATTAGAGAAAGCCGACGACTTAATAGCAAGCAAGTTACCAAATTATCATATAAGTTTTTTGTTTTGGTTTTTTTTTTTTAAATTAAAAAAAATTGAAGGCATTATATATTCCCTAGGGACAAACTACTCTAAGTTACAATCCTTGGTGAAAATTTAAGCAATGGGAATGCCCAAGTCCTGAAACTAACATAGAAAGAAACAGATCATTCACATAGAGGTTTGATGAGGAATAAGTTCCCAATCCATCTAAGAGGAGAGATTCAAGCAGGATAAATCAGAAATATTCAACATAGTAATGATAGTTTATTTAAGAAACCCCATTAATTTAGAAGTACCCCTCGCAAGTTGGACATAGCAATTGCTGGTTTAAATTTGATTATCACCTGGTTCTGATTACGTATATTAGACGCTTTCTTGTATTCCAACCGATGGAAAAGAAAAAATGCTCACCCCACCAAAAAGAAGTTACAGGGATTACTGATGAGATTGTACAAAAATGAATAAAATTTAAGAATTTATGGAGCAAAAGTGTAAGCACCTTTTACTTTTACCCTGTAAAGAGTTCTTAGGAGCTTCCTATCTCTTCCAGTTGTCAAGAATCAGCTATGGCCAGGAAAATTGCTGACAAAATTATGCTGTTCTTGAATTTTTCCTTACATTCCAATATTCGTCAACTTTCCTTTAAAGTGTATGTTTGAATGCATTTGTCTCATTTATACCATGTTGTTTTCCTGTCAAGACCTGCCCTCTACTTTACCTTTGGGGTTCCATTAATTCTTTTACTTTGTAAAGTGAATAAAGTAAATCAGAATGGTGAATCTTGTTTTTATAGCTTCCTGGACTAATATAAAAATGTTAACACAGCAATGTGCTTTAGAGTTTCTTATAATGGGTACCCTTTATATTGCATGGGAACTTTAGATTTAGCTCTGTTATCTTCAGAGCTAAGTTTACTTGATAGTAGCGCCATATATTCCTGCAATGTCTAAACATATCATCTGGAGTATACCAAATCCAACATCTGTATGCAATGCAAATGTAGAACCTGAATCAATATAGATGTGAATGTTAATCCACATTTGGAGTGTTTGGTGAAGTATATACAATTTGTTGTTTTGTTGTAGCCTCTTTGGAGCAGAGATTTTTAATCTTGCTTGAAATAAGTAGGGTTGACTGATCTAAGAGGGTTATTTGAATGGATGATCAATCCTTTGAGTGGGGAAAGCTTGCAAGGCTGATAGGCTTATCGGTAGCCTTGATCGTGCTCATCACCCTGAGCTTTCTGGATGCAAGGAAGGCTTTTAAGAAGAGGGAGCATTGGGTGCCCGGAAAGGCTCTGGTTCTGAGTGCCCTCACAATTCAGCTCATAACTCTATTCAACGGCCAAAGCGCTTTGCTTAGAGATAGTGATTACTCATCGTATGAAGAAGGCACCATCGTCCCACTAGAGCTGTTGGAAGATTCACTGAAAAATGACCTGCTACTGATACGAATCGGGAGAGTGATGATCTGCGTTTTTGTGGCGTATTTGCTGCCCGGAATGGCCCGTGCGGCATCAAAGAATTACAGGACCCGCCTGGTGGCGCTTCTCTTAACAATTTCATTTCAGAGCGCTTCGGAGATCTATAGCATGAGTGCGCGCAGGAACAAGGAGTACCTTACGTATGGCAAGGCCGGCGGTTCTCCTTCGTTTACACTGTCTACCATCACTGTATTGGGCTCCATTGCTTTGCTTCTGCTCATCCTCAGCTGCGCTACTTTCGCTAGCAAAAGCATTCATGACCTCATTTCGCAGAAAATTCCTCTCATCCTCAAAAACCCAGTTGCAATAGGTTTGTTCTTTGTTCCCATTCTTATGTTTTTAGTCTGGATTCTGAAATGCTGCATTTCAGAGTTCATGTTGAAGTGAAACATTTTGGCAAAATTATGTTCTGCTCTCACACATAACATTAACTTGAGCAACATCACCAAAATTGACAAAAACAATTATAATGAATATGGGGTTTTCAGAGTCATCAGAATGAGTGAAATGTTTTCGGAAAAATTATTTGTCTTTTAGTTTGCATCAACATTTAAAATACTTCATTCAAGAACAAATATGCTGCCATTAAGAATATTTTTTATCTGAACACCTACTCGCATTGAATTGCTGTGGCAAATTATGTTGCTTCATTAGTTATTTGCGCCACCTTGTTAATGCTCTCATAAGTTCCTCAGAATTCACTGCTATTGACATCATACTGAAATTTGTAGATATTTACAATCCTCGTTAGCAGGTTGAAGGATGCAGCATCTGCTTTCCCTCCTCTGTCATTCCCAAACAATTTTCTTTTGACCATGAACTCCTCCATCTCTTCCATGCCCACAGGAGGTTTTCAGTGTCATTGATCTTGTAATTTCTCTGAAGAGAGGTTTCAAAGGAAACTCAATCATGTCAGAATTAAAAAATATTACAGAAGATATGGGGATACATGATATTATATGAAAGTAAATATTTAAATGTTTCAGAGTGATATCCAGATACATAATATTATGTCCCACTATAAAACTCTAAATATAGGCAGTGTTATCGAGATATATGACATTATGTCTTACTATGAAAATCTAAAATCTTTGATTCCATGTTCATTCATCTGTCAAAATTTTGTGCAGACTCAGAGTATGGTTCATGGCAAAGCGTGGAGGACAGAGTAGTGCATTCATGGATTGCAACCCGCATTTGCAATCCAGAATACATCATTGCAAGATCGGAGTTAATTGCCGCGGCGGGAGTCATTGTGACGGTCTGCATTGGAGCTTCAATTGCAGGTTGGGCCATGGAAGGCACAACAAAGCATTTCAGGCACGGTATATGAGCTATAATTAGCAAATGGCCACAATTTCACTACTTCTTCAAATATTTATTCACACATCCATAAAAGAAACACTCTCATTTTTTGTTTAAAGCTACATTAAAGACTTGCAAATTGAAAAGGAATCCATTTTCAGGTCCAGATTCGACTGGTTAAAATTTACCACCATCGGTTTGCAGTGTCTATTTATTCTCATCGGTTGGACGGTCGTATGGTGGAGATGGGTCAGCGCAGTTGTGTACTACGGTCGGCGGCCTTCAAGCTGGAAGGGTCGAAAATTCTTGATGGAAGATTTCTGGACCCGCCACATTGTAAACCAGGTGGACGCCGACAGAACAGAACTGGTGGAAAAAAAGGTCTCTACCTTCAAATCCACCCGGAAAAAAATCTGGCTCCCCCGTGAACTACTGCCGGCTTTGATGCTTCTACAGGTGGTGGTAGTCCTATTTAGCAAGGCCTGCTGGTTTGTCTCGGAGATGGTCTTCTGCAACAAGTACTTTATGCACTGGTTTATACTGAAACAATATAAAGGCATCGTATCAAGCGAGGACTACGAAAACATGAAGGACCTGCTGGACAGAATCCGCATGCCAGGGGAGAAACCGGAGGGACTATGGGTGGCCAACCGCGCGGCCGTCCACCAGGCGCGGGACCTCATCGCGCGCGGTGCCGCCAATGGAAAGACCTGCTCGGCCCTCGTGTCTTTCATCAGGACAAAAACCTCGCCCGGCCGCGCAGGCGTAAGGTGTCTCTCACCCGGCAATTTCGCCCCAATTGTAGCTATTTTACACGCAGGTGAAGAATTATCTGAACTCAAATACTTGTCCAGACTCCCTCCTGGTCCTGCCCTGGATGCCGAGAAGTACTTTGTGTTTGCAGGAAAGCGGTGCTGGAAAATGACAGCGGTTTGTCTCCTACACATTATAGTCCACCTCGCAGCCCTGTCTTCAGGCACTGGCAGCCCGCGGCGCTCGAAGCTTGTGACAGAGGCTGTGGAGGCCTATTCACAAGCGTGGGAATTGATGGATCTGGTCGACGAATCCGACCCGGAGGTTCACATCCTTTCAAAAGCCGCCGACAAAGTTTATCGCAGCTTGCAAGCCGACATTCAGTTCCGCTACACTTGGAACATTTCTTCTTCCCCCAATCTGGAGACAACAAGTTCATCCAACCCTCTGGAGGATGTGATCCAGAGCCTGGCTAAACAAGGTAAGGCTATGTCCGACGCTGCCAAACAGGGCCATGATTCTGTGAACTGGAAGGATGTGGCGGCCGGTAATTGTCTGTACAAGCTGTGCAAAAGTGTCGACTGTGGCGGCGGTGATGTGAAGGAGATGTTGGAGGAGGCGCAGAGTAGCTTGGCGGATGTGATGCAGTGCTGTCTGGATATGGTAGCAGATGCGCTCGTAGACAATTGCAGGCGCTGGGCCAGGCGCTTTCATGAGAAGAGAGTGTGGAATTCTCTCTATATTGCAGGGAAAGCCACGGCGGTGATGACGGAGTTGCAGCGGAAACCGTTTAAGCACAGGCTCACGCCGCGCTCCCTCAGCATTGGAGCGCAAGATGACACCGACGATGAGGATGCATCCACTTCCCTCGTTTAACATCAATTTTGGATCGAAAAAACAAACCTACAGCTAAATTTGTTTTATGTTTTATTTTTCCCCAACTTATGATTGCAAAGCATGAGACCTAGTTTGATTTTGTTTGACTCCAAATTTAGCACGACTTCGCATTGATTCAGAGCAGTTATTGTAGATATCAGTATACTACCATTTTTTCAGAATCAAGAATAATGCATTGTATTTAAATGTGCAGTGTATTCTAAGATTTTCTCTGTTTCTTCAGAGAAAAACTCGAGTTTTTTATGAGATCTTAATCTTATTGAGAAACCAATAGATCAATAGATCTTAAAAAAGAAGATAATATTTTGATTGGAACTAGGCTAGTTTTTCCTTGATGAAGAAATTTATTCTTTCTACTGTAGTTGAAGCTGAAAATGTCTATTTTCTGCTGCAGTCACTCTTTATGGAATTACCTGCACAATTAAAACAAGGTAGAAAGGATGGGTGGCGAAAGGAAATAAAAATAACAGTTCACTTTCCTCTCTGGGAGGGGTAATTTTGAGGCACAGTAAGAACAGGGACAACAATCCGTTGCTTGCTTTGACATTTACATACCACAGTAATACATAATGAATGCAATAGGATTAATGAAAATCGCTCAGCATATGGTATGGTTAAAGGGTTTATTGAAAATAAATGCTTTCAACACATTTCATTATTAGAATAATTGATTAATATTAATATATCTTAAGATTTAAAGTTAGGTTTGATAATTAAGTAAAAATAAAAATATTTTATTTTAGATACAATGAAGATATAGTTATGATAGATGCCAAAAATCAATTTATTAAATAAAAAGTATATAGCATTATAATTAAAAAGTTATTGAAATTTATTTTGGTTTAAATATTTATTTGTAGATTTGTGATGTGTAAAATTGAACCTTGCTTGTGAAAATGTGTTACATTCCTTGAAGGAACCTATTCTAACTCATTGCGAATAGGTGCATTGATCGATTTGTTGATGGTATGGTGCAAGGTGATGCAATTAGTGATATCAAGTTTCCACAATCCATAATACTTATTGCTAAGTGATTTATGGATTTGATTGTGTGCGAGTTTTTTGCATCAATTTAGAAACATTTCGGATCACACTCTGTGATCCATCATCAGGATGAGAGCAGAGAGCACCAGGATTAAAAATTAGATAGTTGCAAACCAACACCAAACTTGAAAAGAAATCACTTAGCAATAAGGTGATGCAAGTTTTGTAGTTCATTTGGGGAGATTCTAATGCCCACTTCAAGATCAATATCATTGGTGATTGTCAAGGTCATGGCTTGGTGCGAGGACGAGGGCATAAATGATATTGTCTTCTAATGTCATCAATAAGTTTAGTCAAGATTCCATAGAGACCTTGATATATACTTATACAATAATATATTTAGTTACAAAAAATATTATCAAAGATTTGAAAGCCAAAGGCATCCTCAATATTGTATTATGAGAGAAATTTATACATGAGAATGATTGCAAACCATGTGCATTATCTGGCACTTATGGGTTTAACAAGTAACAAACAAATAACAAGAATAATCCCAAATAGAATAACAAAGTTGTGACTATAATCATAACATGGCCTAAATCTACCAGAAACATACAAATTTAAGTTATATTAGGTCAGTTAAGCTATAATCCCAATGAAATTCTTGAAAACCATTAAAAAAGGAAGCCATTAAACACAAACAACAAGAAATGAATAATGAAAACCTATTCTAAAGACCCAAACTTCATTCCATTGGAGGAGTGGTGTTGCATATGATGTGGAATGCAACCCTTTCGGGAAATCCCTTGGATAAACAAGCCTTCAAAGGGAGTTTTATTGACAAAAGTTGATGAAATTGATGAAATGTGAGCTAAACATGAATGCAAAGCTAGATTAACATGGATATTGAATGCTTAAATGCTAAAATGGTAATTCTAAATGCTAATGGAGATGCATGCAAACTAAGCTAGGTGGAAGAAATGCTCAAAGATGGTAGCCATTAATGGAAATTAAGCTAAAATGGATGCATTTAAACTAATTAAGATGATGCTAAAATGCTTAAAATGCTCAAGATGATTCCTCTAAATTTCACTATAGTAACTTTTGTTGGGAAAATGTGTTTCAACCTTGCAATTGTATACAATTTATTGTTGATAGGATGTATATATATTTATATATATATAATTTCCTAGTTACATCGATAGGTGTATACAATGGCAACAAATAGCAAAATGTGAGCGTGTTAACTTTTCAACAAACTTATAAAATGGCCAACATACATTAAATAATGATGTATTGTAAATATGGACCATTTGTTATTAGGTTTTAGATCTAATGGTAGATATTTTGTTGGCATGTCTTTCCCTAGAATGTAACCTTATTTTATGAGGGCGTTGTATTACGAACTGTGATAGAGAGTGATGTATTCTAAGAGTCTGATAGCGGTCGTGTTGTCTCTAGATCTATGAGTGGTGATACTCCTTTGAGAAGCTTTCTCTGTAAGTATATTGTAATATTTGTGATTGCTGAATAATATATTGGGTGGATTTTGGAGTGTGGGATTTTTCTCTCGAAAGGGTTTTCCCCACGTAAATCACTGTGTTGTGGTATACATGATATTTGTGTTTATTTGTGTTTAAGTTTTTGTAACTGTTAAAGATCTATAAAACTTTTGAATTATTCTCCTCTCAAGATTAGTGTAGGAAGTTGTTCTGCTACCTTAGCTTCCTTACAAGTGGTATCAAAGCTTGATCACCTTAGGTTTTAGTTGTGGGTTGTTGAGTATTTTGAACTAATCCAGATTTGAGTGGGAGCTTGTGTAGAGGACACTTTGTGATCTTGTTGGAGGAATTTTCAAATGGAAAGTTCATAAGGGAGAATAGAGGTGGAGATTTTTTTTGGAAATAATTTTGAAATGTGGAAGCTATTGATGACAATGTTTCGAGGCCTGCAGATCCTACTCAAGCTGTTCAATATGATGTTATGGACCATAAAGCCAAGGGTCTAATCAGATTGTGCTTAACAAACTCTATTTTAATTAATGTCCATGAGGAGACCTTTGCACATAAACTATGGAAGAAGCTTGGTGTGATGTATCAAGCCAAATCTTTAGTGAACAAGATTTTCTTAAGGAAAAAACTGTATTCATTGAGATGGAAGAGGGTGGAGGAATCACAAACCACCTAGAAGAATTCAATATGTTGGTGGCTCAATTGGCATTAGTTGGTGTCAAAATGGACGAGGAAGAGAAATGTTAGATCTTGCTTTGTTCTTTTCCTGATTCGTGGGATTCTCTTGTTATGGTTATTGGGAGTACTTCTATTATATTGAAGATTGAAGATGTGGTGGGTCATTTTCTTTCTGAAGAGATGAGGATGAAGGTATCCATCACTACCAAGGAGGCCTTGAATGTTTATGGAAAACCTAAGGAAAAAGACAAGAAGAATGAGAAGAGTGACAAATCCAAGTCTAAGGGGAGATCTAAATCTCCTGGAAAGTCCAAATTTATTTGTTGGAGCTGCGGTAATCCTGGACATGTTAGTAAGGAATGCAAAGAAGAAAAGAAGAAGAAAAAGAAATTTGATTCTGATTTCGAGTCTGAGAAGGAAGATGGTGACACATTAATTACAACTTTGGCAACTCGTGTAGGTAATGATGCATGGTTAATTGACTAAGGTGCATCTTTTCATATGACCTTTTTTATAGAGATTGGTTTACTAAATATGAAGAATTTGATGGTGGTAAGGTGTACTTGGGTGATGATTCTCATTTAGACATTGT
>VDFB02164813.1:0-26230 GCA_007258455.2 Sequoia sempervirens | reverse complement strand
ATAAAGTGACTAAAAATAAAATAATATCAAAAAGTCACTTAAGAGAATAAAATAATATTTTACTCTAGAATCTTCTTGGAGACTTGTTGAGAAATCTATTTAAGTTGTTGGCTAAGCATTTGAGCACACTTGATTTGGATTACATTTCTCATTACCTGGATGGTAAGAAGCTAAAGTTGTATGCTTAGATCGCTCGAGGGTTTGAAGACTCTAGAGTGCCAGTTTTGATTGTGAGACACCAATCCTAGTTGGGAGTTTGGGGAAGATATTTCAATCTTTCCATCTGAGCAAATTTTGTGGCCAAGGGTCAAATTTGGCGAGATTGATTGAAGAGCATCAATGCAAATTTCATAGAAGAATATTGCAACCATTCAATTTTGGAGGAAGGACGAATTGACAATAAAATTTTGGAATCAAAGTTTATTCTCATTGCTGGTAAAAATCATGATTTTCATCCATTGTTCGGTGCACTATTGGAGGGTGCGATTTTGTTCATGTTGGTTGGGAAAAAAAAAAAAATTCAGGGAAGAAGTCGTGGGGTCTCTAGGGATCTAATCACAACATTTTAAGGAGCAAACATATGTTCTATGAGAAGATTTCGATCAATTGGTGCTTGCTGCTATGATTATAACAAACTTCATCATCAGTCACATTTGCATTCATTTCCAGGTTTTCTTCTTATCATATTTTGTATGTATGCATTGTCATGTCATTTAGGGAAGTTGCTGACATTTAGTAGTATTGTAATTGCATCTTTGTATGCCAAGAGTCTTGGTCTATCTTTGTAATCAGATTGTAATCTCAGTCCTCATTAAGGAGAAGTTGATTTGACATCATATGTATTGTATCTCATTGCATTCATCAAATAGAAGGAGTGGGAGTTGGTTGCAAACTATTTGTCTAAATATCTATTAGTTGTAAGTGATCATTTGCATATAGAGTTTGCATGACAAGTGTTTGGGAAAATTCCATATGTTGTAGATGAATATTTCTAAATGCCAAGTTACTTACATTCATATTAACTTGTATAAGTTTGCATACAAAGTGTTTGGAAAATTTTCTAGTTTTTGTAGGTGCATATTTCACGTGTAGGTCATATATATGCATTTGAAGATACAAAAAGAATTGCATTTGCATCTTAGTTACTTGATTAGAAATTTAAAAATAAATTTCAAGCATCTAAACATCATTGGCATCAAACAAAGTCAATAAAAAAAAATTGAAATCAATTACCAGCAAGTTCAAGGTTGCCAGCAAAGTGTTTGTCAAAATTCCAAAGGTAGAAAATTAGGGTTTTTGGATCAGTTTTGGCAAGGAAATTTACACTAATCTCTATTAGTTTCTAATTCTCCTATTCAATTTTAAAATATTTTAACTTATTTCCATTTGATGGCTTTATCCATGATTTAATTTACATGTATATAGTAAAACCAAGGCAGATTAAAAATATATAGTTTTTTCCATATACATTTCACTACATCATAGTTGAACTATTACATAATTGATTCTTTATATAGATCAAATTGAGACCAATTAGTTATGTATCAATGAATATTCCTCATAACTATAAATGTAAAATGAAAAAGGTTGGTTAATTAAACATTTAATTAAGTTATGAACTTTAGGTGAAAGGGATATGTTCTAGACTAATTAGGACTACTTGATGCATTTAGCTATAAATGATGAAGTTGATGATTGGGAATTAAGTGATGAATAGTCCTAGGGAATATTTTAGTTCTCTATATTTTCTCCCTCTTTAATACAATGCAACCAAGTGGTGTTGTGTGAAAGAAGAATTAAAAGTAAGATGGATTGAAATGAAGCAACCAACTTTAAATGATATGCATGCCATGAATATATGACTAGAAATGATTTATTAACGAATGATCATGCTGATTCATGTCGCTAGGATGATTATATTTGATTTTCTTGAATGCACATGGAGGATGATGAAATATCCCAAAGATTACAATGCAACTAAATGACACATGATGATGGATAAATGGTGAGATAAAAAATGGAATAGATAAGTAAGACATGTTGTCATAGTAACTTCATGTGCAAGTAGCCACCTTTATTTTGTTGTAGCACTTAGTGTTATGCACCATGATATAAGAGACCATGATGACTATGAGTCATGTGAACATAGACTGACACATAAATAGAATAGCAACCCAATAGACACATTGTCTCTAGCACACAAACATATGAATGATGATAACAATTGTGGCAGTGTGATTGATGCAACACTAAGAGTACAAGCAAAACAAAACATAAACTGAAGATAAAATAAATTAGAATATGTAAAGGTGACGCATCATATACTGGAAAAAGGAATGTGTGGCAGAATTCCAAAAACTTATGAAGGGAATGACATTGCAGAAAAAGCTAGGCTCCAAGCACATACAACTGATTTGAAAGTTTCAAAATGAAGTATTGTACATACTTAGTGTGGATGTAATTGTTAAAGCTATTAGAAAAATCATTGTGCAAAAACTATTATGTTCTCTTCCTTTCAGATCTCATGTCGTAGTATCCACAAATGCATAAACTGGTTTAGAACATACATTTTTCACATTGTTGCAACACTAGATCCATGTCTTCAATGGAGGTAAGATGCCAAAGAATAAACATTTGGCATAGACCCTTGTGAAATCAAGGACCAATACAAAACACACTGTGCCATGCCTCTAAATAAATGGGTCTTGAACATCATGCGTGTATGTGACATGTGGTTATAGACAATATACATTGAGCACCAATTTTATCTAACAACTTTTGAAATTGCCTTCCATATAGTTTCTTTGTTTCAAGGGCTAATACTATTCAGTATTTGCTACACACAGGTATGCATAAATAATAGGTACATGCCTTTTCCCATGTATACATACATACATACATACATACATACATACATACATACATATCTATATATATATACATACAAATATATATACACACATACATATATATATATATATTTACACACACACATATATACACATACATATACACATACATATATACATACATACATACATACATACATATATATGTATATACATACATACATACATACATACATACATACAGACATATATAAACACATGCATATATATTCATACATATATACACACATACATATATATACACGTACATATAGATATATACACGTACATATAGATATATACACGTACATATAGATATATACACATATATATGTATGTATATGTACTTATATATACATACATATAAATACATATATATATATATATACAAATACATAAATACATATATATATATATATACAAATACATACATACATATATATATATATATGTATAAGTATATATACTTATATATATGCATATACATTCATATATATATACATATATATGTATAAATATAGACATATATGTACGTATGCATACATATATGTGTACGTATACATGTATATATGTATATATATATATATACATACATACATATATACATACACATGATATACATACATATATACGTACATATATACTTAGCATATTAGCCAGTGTAGACATGAACTTGTAATTTTGTTTTAATAGTTTGAAGTGCAGTTGGCATCCATGCCTAGCAAAGAAAACATTAATTGAATTGTTAATGGTGGCTAACATAGAAGTCAACATTAAAGAATTATGATGTTAAGTCTTTAATTGAACAACATAGATTAACCCATAAAAGCACTCAATCATAGGGAACAACAGATATAGGTACTTACAAAAGTATCCTTTTTTGGTTCCAACACAATAGCTATAAACCCTCTCAAGAGGCACAAATTTTACCCTCATTCAATGTTCTGAGCAAATGAATAAACAACACAAATAATCCTTTGCTTGATAGACTCAAAACTCAAGACCATAATCCATTAATGGCGACTACACTTGAATCTATTCACAATAAATGAAAACTAGGTATAAATAAATGGAAAATGTGGTCGTACACACAAGAATCTTTTGCTTGACAACCATAAAACTTAACACCATAATCCATTAATGGTGACTGCAATTGAATTTATTTACAATAAGTGGAAATTAGATCCAAAATGTTGTGGTCATACACACAAGGCTCATGGACTACTATCGACAATGCCATGTGTCCACAAAAACACTTGCAACAAGGACACATGTATAGCAGAAAATCATTAGGAATTGATAAATTATCTTCCTTCATTACTCCCAAGAATAAATTGAAATTGGGAAAATACAAAAACAAGAACAAAATATCAACTACTAATGAGAAAAATGCAAAAAATAGCACAAACTTGATTTTAACAATTCCAAATACACATCTTCAACAATAGTCTTATTTGTTCAAAATATCCATGATGTAAATGCATCAAAACTTCCATGGTGCATTAGATATATCTTGAACAAATAGACATCTTTTAATGTCTATCACTATTCCATGAACACACAATTAATTTGGATTGAAAAAATACAAAACCACAACTGAAATATCAAAAGCCAATCAAGAAATTTCAAGAATATAGCTCAAAATCCATATTAATAATGAAGATGGTACAACAAAATCTCACTTGTAATTGGGAAAATTCAAAACTAGGGACAAAATATCAATTTCCAATGAGAAAATTACAAAAAATAGCACAAACTTCATTTTAACAGTTCCAAATACACATCTTCAAGAAAAGTCTTATCTGTTCAAGACATGCATGATGTACATGCATCAAAACATTCATGGTACATTAGATATATCTTGAACAGATAGACATCTTTCAATGTCTATCATTGTTTCACGAACACACAATTAATTTGGATTGAAAAAATACAAAACCACGATTGAAATATCAAAAGCCAATTTGAGGAAATTGCAAAAACATAGATTAACCCATAAAAACACTCATCGATAAGGAACAACAAAGATTAAACCACTGCAGAAATGTAAAAAGCTATGAAATCACAGTGTACAAGGTATAGGAACTTACAAACACCTCCTTTTCCACTTTCAATACTATAGATATAAGGCCTCTCAACACACACAAATTTCACCTTCATCAAACAATCTAAGAAAATAAAAAATTGATCGAAAAACTTAAAAATTCACACCATAAGCCATTAATGACACCTACACTTTAGTATATTCATAATAAATGAAAATTAACAAATAGTAAATGCACAATGTCCTCGTTAAAACACCACACATGGACATAAACACTCGATGTGAAGACACAACTATATCAAAGAACATTACAAAGTAATGAAATATTTCCAATAGCAACAAAATATTAGGAATTGGTTAAATTAATTAGAATAATTAAATTAATTACAAAAATAAAAAATCACGAGGAAAATACCAACAACCAATGAGAAAATTGCAAAAAAAAGGCCAAAATTCCCTATTAATAAAATAATCTCACAAACTATATAAAAAACATCAGCAACACAATTTCCAACGAATGCATTAATAGGCATGAGTGCACCGAAAACATTATTATCCCGCCTTAAAAGGTAGAGACTAACTGCACAAGAGCTTTTAAACAATGCATATATATTTGTTACAACATGCATACCAACATGATAGTTATAAATCCTCCCAACAACCACAAATTTTAGATGGCCAAGAGATTTTGCACTTATCTAGACCTAAATTTCATTTAATAGATTGAAGTGTTGTTGGCATGCATGCGCGATAGAGAAAAGATTAGTTGCATTGTTAATTGTGGCCAACAAAGAACTCGACATTTATAAATTATGGTGTTAAGTCTTTAATTGAACAATAAACATGAACCCATAAAAGCACTCAATGATAAGGAACAATAGAGATTAACCCATTAGAGGGACATAAAAAAATATGAAATGATAGTGTAAAAGATATAGGAACTTTCAAATGCGTCCTTTTTTGATAGATTGTTTCATGAGGGTGAAATCAGTGTTTGTCAACAACCTTAAAACTTGACACCACAATCCATTAATCAATGAAAATTAGGGACTAACAAATGCTAAATGTCCTTGTTCAAATGCCACACATTGACAGAAACACTCGATGTGAAGACACGACTATATCAAAGAGCATTACAAACCCATGAAATATTTCCAATACAAACAAAACATTGCCAATTGATGAAATAATTTTATACTGAGACATTTTGCACTTATCTAGACCTAATTTTCATTTTCATTTAATAGATTGAAGTGTAGTTGGCATGCATGTGTGCAGAGAAAAGATTAGTTCCATTCTTAATCATAACCAGTATAGAACTCGATATTAATGAATTATGGTGTTAAATCTTTAACTCAACAACAAAGACTAGCCCACAAAATCACTCAAAGATAACAAAGAGTAGACATTAACCCATAAAATGTAGAGAACAAAAAACAATAGACATTAACCCATAAAATGCATAGATGTAAAAAACTATAAAATGACAAGTTGTAAAAGATATAGGAACTTACAAACACCTCATTTTTTGTTTCCAATATGATAGACATAAACCCTCTTAATAGACATAGGTTAAAACACAAAAATGGCAGTGTAAAAGATATAAGAACTTACAAATGCCTCCTTTGTCACTTCCAATACGATAAATATAAACCCTCTCAACATTGAAGTGTAGTTGGCATGCATGCATGCAAAGAAAAGGATAGGGAAGAGTAGACATTAACCCATAAAATGTAGAGAACAACAAACAATAAACATTAACCCATAAAATGCAGAGATGTTAAAAACTATAAAATGACACTAAAAGATATAGGAACTTACGAACGCCTCATTTTTTTGCATCCAATACGATAGACATAAACCCTCTTAACAAACAACGATTTCACCCTGTGATGCAAGGATAGGGAGGTAAATCAATTTCAAACACAATTTGATCCAACTCAAATCAACCTTTTTCCCTTACAACTCTATTTCATCCACTCTTCACTATTCAACCTAGTTTCCTTGTAGGTCTCCAAATTGATGTTTTCACAAATATCTTTTAGAGAAGGCCCTCAGTCATCAAAATCCTCACCCTTTCAGACCCCCATTATGCTCTCACAAAACATAACTCAAAAAATCAATAGGTCTCTTTGGACCGTCTCCACCAAAATCAGGTTTCTACACTGTCTAGACCCCAAATTAGGTCTCTTTTACAAAGGAAGTGTACTCCAACTTATCACCAACCTCAAAAATAAATGTGGCGGAATTCCACAGGGCTCAAAACTACCAAATTCGCCATTTTCTTCACGAGAAACTATCACCAAATCACCAAACCTCTAAACCCTCATTTTTAGCAATTTTCATGGGGTTTTATTGAAAAATAATGCTCTGGGCCTCCAACACCTTGGAAAATGCTTCAAACACGTTCAAATACACCTAAAAATTCTCAAAACACCATTATCCAACTTTTTCCAACACTATTTCATCAAAATCCTATCTCAAACCTCCTTTTTTTGTGCCAAATCACTAAATAGTTAACTAGGGCATCATGCCCAGACCCTTAAGAGATCTCTCCTACTCTCAAAAATCATCCAAACACCTATTCCTACTATGTTGGACCCATTCCACAAGCTACAAAAGTCACAAATAGTGGAATGGGTCAATTCTTCATTTTTAAGACTTTCAAACCCTCAAAACATGGTTAATAGACCTGTCTCAAAAAATCAAATCAAACACCCACCAAACTCAATGTTAAGTGCTCAAACCAAATGTAAATAAAATTTAACTCATGTCTCTTAATGAATTTAAGGAGTTTCAAAACAACTTGTCATTGTACGGTACCATACAGGCCTAGGAAATGCAAGAACACAATTTTTTTGAAGAAAACAGAGGTAAACAATTGATTTTTCACTTCAAATCCTTCCAAGAGAGATTATTACATCAAGTCCCCTTTACATATTTATGATTTTGTTCCCTCTAAAACCAACTGCCCCAACCTACAAAAACTGCCTTTTGAAATAATTGACTGTTGGACTTGGCATTCCAAAATCTACCTTTTTGCAACTTTTGACAATAACAACTATTTACAATTTTAGCAATTTTGCATTTTTTAAGTGACAACTTTTGGAAACTTTGCAAAATTTTACCCAATGAACCCAAATGACCCTCCTAGTTAACTTAAACATTAAAAATGGTCCACATTGACCTTATTCAAGACAAAAAAGACTCTAAACCAATTCAAACTCAACCTAAGACCTTATTTGCATAGAATGTCTTTACTGCCCCTGCACCACTTTGATCAAACAATTTGGGAAAATGAATAAACAACACAAAAATGATAGTGGAAAAATATAGGAAATTACAAACGCCTCTTTTGTCACTTCCAATACGATAGATATAAACCCTCTCAATAGAAATAGATTTCACCATAAACAACACAAATAATCCTTTGCTCAACAGACTTAAAACTTCACACCATAAGCCATTAATTATGCTTGCACTTCAATCTATTTACAATAAATGAAACTCTTAATGAATTCAAGGAGTTTTAGAACAACTTGTCATTGTACGGTACCGTATAGGCCTAGGAAATGCAAAAACACACAGAAAATCTGAAGAAAACAGAGGTAAACAATTGATTTTTCACTTCAAATCCTTCCAAGAGAGATTACATCGAGTCCTCTTTACATATTGATGATTTTTTTCCCTCTAAAACCAATTGCCCCAACCTACAAAATCTGCCTTTTGAAATAACTGACTGTTGGACTTGGCATTCCAAAATCTACTTTTTTGCAACTTTTGACAATAACAACTATTCACAATTTTAGCAATTTTGCATTTTTTAAGTAACAACTTTTGGAAACTTTGCAAAATTTTACCCAATGAACCCAAATGACCCTCTTAGTTAACTTAAACATTAAAAATGGTCCACATTGACCTTATTCAGGACAAAAAAGACTCCAAACCAATACAAACTCAACCTAAGACCTTATTTGCATAGAATGTCTTTAGTGCCCTTGAACCACTTTGATCAAACAATTTGGGAAAATGAATAAACAACACAAAAATGATAGTGGAAAGATATAGGAACTTACAAATGCCTCCTTTGTCGCTTCCAATACGATAGATATAAACCCTCTCAATAGAAATAGATTTCACCATAAATAACACAAATAATCCTTTGCTCAACAGACTTAAAACTGCACACCATAAGCCATTAATGATGCTTGCACTTCAATCTATTCACAATAAATGAAAATTAGCAAATAGTAAATGCACAATGTCCTTGTTAAAACACGATGCGTCGACAGAAACACTGGATGCAAAGACACAACTATATCAAAGAACATTAAAAAGTCATGAAATATTTTCAATAGCAATAAAACATTAGGAATTGGTTAAATTAATTATAATAATTAAATTAATTACAAAAATACAAAACCACAAGGAAAATACCAACAACCAATGAGAAAATTGCAAAAAAAAGGCCAAAATTCCCTGTTAATAAAATAATCTCACAAACTATATAAAAAACATCAACAACACTATTTCTGACAAATGCATTAATAGGCATGAGTGTACTGAAAACATTAGTCTCCTGCCTTTAAAGGCAGGGACTAATAAGAGATGTTTCATTTATATTATACTAGTAATCCCATCTTGGTGTACAATGGGTATATTGGGAAGAGGTCAATAAAGGAAAATTGTAATATATTAGTTACATATATTTTTAGTTTTTTTTTTAAGTACATTGGTCAATTGGTAGGTCATTTATTGAAGTGTTGTAGAATTGTATAATTCAATTGAAAATGAAAAAAAAGGCATAAAAGAAACAATTCGAGAATGTATTTTGTCCTATTTTGCATAAGTTTAATTTGCAAAATATATAGGTTTGGTCATTTTTTAGGAGTCGAACCTAGGAAAAAAATGAAAAGGAAATTCAACATCAATTTCTTTGGTATATATGAATAACATGTACAAGCATAGATGTTTGATATACATAGAATCCTAGAAGTATAGGTCATTTGTTAATACTTGAGAATACATATTTGATTTTTTTGTGAGGATTGAGAAAAGTGAGAAGTAATGGAAAGCAGATATAAAAAAGATGTTTTTAAAAAGAGCACTGTAGAAAAATTGAATAACCATAATTCTTTGGCATATATTGAAAATGTAAAGCCAAGGTTTGTGTTGATGATGCAAAAGTTAAAAAGATAAGGATTAAATAAATTATGGAATAAACTTGGACTTGTAATTTTAGTTGATAATTATAAGGGATTGCATGTGATAGTGACATCAATCACTCCTCTTCCTTTATCCAATGAGAAACATATGGGCTTTGTTGCATGTGTGCATATCTTTGGAATGTGAACGCAAGGTGTATGCAAAAACTTGCAAGCTCATGTATTGAAATAGTTGTGAATGTTTTTCCTTGAAGGTCAATGTTGTTGATGACAATTGTTGTCCTTTGAAGTGTAAGACCTTGTGATTTGTGAATTTTTAAGGCCCATGCCATTTTAATTAGGATTTGGCACTAGCCACCATGGCTCAATGGAGTTATAGGGACATTTTTTGGGTTGTGATCCCAGATTGGGCCTATGTAATGATTGAATTGAACAAAAAACAAGGAAAGTTGAGATGGCTTTTCATTATCTCTGTATACAATTGTTTTGACTTTTCCAAGTGCATCATTAATAAGGCTTGTTTCTACTCACAAATTTGAACATAACATAATCACTTGGTCAATATACTGAAGGATCTTAAATTGAATTTGTTTTTCATATGGATTTGAGCATGTTGATCACCTCAGTCATTCCACAGTGAACAAGGCAACAAGCATTGTTAAAGACAACAACACGTGTTTATTATGTAGTGAGATCATTTAATTTGTTGAAAATAGATTTATGAAGGATAAGAAAGTAGATTTCTCAAAAGAGGCGAGTGAGGAGCTCAAACACCATTAGTAGTTGTCAATTTGCAATTGTAGGTTCTGCATTCCGTAATTAGAGAGATGTTAACGAACAAGAATTTGAGTAGGTTGCCCACTGCTTTGAGGTAATATTTAATTTGTTGTAATCATTGTTGTTAATTTGTGTCATAGTGTTTCCCCATAGGAAGTTGAAGCATACATAGGGATGTCCTTGACTAGTGGTTGTTGACCAAGGTCACCGAAGTATGATTGGTCATCTTCAAAAAAATTGGTTATGGGTAGAGAAAGCTTCATGCAACCTCATGTCTATGCATTGTAGCAACTTTGGACTAATTAAGCTCATTTCATCTATAAGAATGTAGTGAATGAAGTAAATTCTCTCTTGGAAGATTGCAAGTGTTTGTCCTTGTAGGGGGTCATTTCTTTAATCAACATTGAAAGTGCATAATGAATTGTCGATAATTTTATGTTGAATGTTGCAACATTTTTAGGTGCAAAAAGTAGTAATGGTGATTGGACATTTGGGGCTAAAATAATTAGTGTGGACTTGATGCTTATTTTTAGGTGTGACATTATGGTTCATATAATTTCTTGAGCAATTATTTTAGTAGCGGTTTAAAATTTTTGACAGATAGGTGCAACACAACTATATCAAGTGCTTTTTATTATTCAATAGATAGGTGATTATAGGTATTTTGACTAGACACATGGTGGAATTGAAATGTTGGGTGGTTGGAGTCTATGACATTACTAGCAAGTGATTAAGAACTACTAATAAGTGATGAAAATATATATTAAGATTGTGGAGATGGAAAGAAAAATCAAAAGATAGATTTTCAAAATGATTCCTTGGAAGTTGAAGTATTGAACTTAAATGCAAGAATAATTTCTTTTGAATAGGTGAGAATTACAATAGAAAACAAGAAGTAGCTGAGGGAGAAATCAAAATTTAAACATTAAAAGGTTTATGGGATGCTAGCACATTACATGAACATTCACACATGGTGCTTCTATCCTAGAGAAATCTCTCAAAATTTAGCACATTCATATTAGTTTAGTGAAAAGAATCAAAATATAATAAATAAATTTGGAAATTTGGTGGAGATAAATGTCAAGGCTAAGGATTCTGTTTGGCTCATTAATCTCAATCTAACTACTCTATCTGACCACAGTGGGGAATGTAATGATGGGACGTGGGTGTAGGTTTTGTTTATATTGCCGACTAGCGATGTATTTGTTTTGGTTTTCTCAAATGGAATTCATGGAGTCTCCTATCAGCTTACCTTCAGGCAGGAAACTTTGGGCTTTCTACGGGTGCATTTGACATGGTCGTCTGAAGTCTGTGTTTAAGGTGTGGGATGAATTGGTTCTAGGTGCGATAGAGCTTTTACTAGGTGAAGAGTATATGTGCTTAACAGAGTGTTGGCGAATAAATGCCGACATTGTAGCCCATTTTTTGGATTTTCTCTTGGACTTGGAGGTACCACGAGCAATGGAAATGCTAATTGCAAGGAAAGTGGTGTGGGAGAACCTATTGGAAGGCACTATGGATGTGATTATCATTGTAGTTCTACATGTTGGGGTGCCGCGACCGTGTGACTTGTAGAGGGAATTGGTTCCTGGGGAGCGGGTGGAGATATTTCCTTTCATCATGGACATCTCTGGTGAAAATCTCAGGCATCATTGTGAACGGGTGAGGTGTGGGCTTATTTTTCTGAAGCATTTCCTCTTTCTGGAGCTGTCTAGTGGTGTGGACTGGCGTCGCCTCTTCCAAGACTTTTTGATTGCGGATGGTGTGCTATGGGTCAATTAAGGTGTAAGATTTTATATATTGTACCTTGTTTTGTTCTATTTTGTGTGTCTCTCTTGATGGTAGGGTTTGGTGAAAGTTTGGTTGTCAGTTGGTTTTTTGTCGAGTTGGTGTAGCTTCTAGGTGGTTGTAGGTTTTTGTTGAGACGATGTTGCTTCTGGTTTTTTTAGGGTTTGAATATCATGGACAATTATGTGCAGAATGTAAAATCCTTTTCAAAATCAATACAAATATTTACGTATCAAAAAAAAAATGTCAAGGCTAAGGATAAAATTATCTCTAAAAAATGCTAAGAGAATATACACTAGAGAAAGCCCAAAACATAATGTGATTTGCAAGGATATGCAATATTATGTTACAATAACCTTAATAGTTGATGCCTATTTTCAAGCCTTCAAAGACATCTAATTTGGATAGTAGATTGAAATTTTATATTATAGGTGAAAAATGTTATTATTCCTAGCCAATCATATATGTCATACCACATAAAAGGTAGTGCTCTAAATCTTTTTGAATTTTCTAATAACAAACCATTACTTAAAGTAATTAGCAAGATAGTTTCATTTACAAGAGCTAGGATGCCCAATAGAGGTACTAAGTTTTCCCATACAAATTGGGCGTAGGAATAATCATTACACAAATATTCAATAGCTTCCAAAACCTATTGACGTAAGGTACACCTACCAAGGCCATGTTATCTTAAGATTCATGACTCAAAGCGATCCACATAAAAGTGTGGTTTTTAAATGGTTCTTGACCTTCCAAATAACTTTCCACCACCAAGCTTGATCACCTTGTTCAATGAATAGCATAGCCTTATATCCAATTTTAGTAGTGAATATTCCCAATATAGGTTTCTAGACCACACCAATTCATCCACACCATCAACTTTGATCCGTACATGATATTTTGATCAAAAGACCTGCATAATCATTTCACAACTCATAGCTAAGACCAAAAACCCCAAATGATGTGCCCTCACCAATCCTTATTACCAAATAGAGTTAGAAGCATGGTTAACAATTTGAGACAACATAAAAAGTCAAATATTATGTAGCTAAGTAAGATACTATCTGATATCCTAAAATAGTTTCTACTGTCAATTGATGGATTGGCCCCAATTCTAAAATTACCACCATTTCTAATTTTCTAAACTAGTGAATTATCAACAGTTAGAAAAACCAATACGATGGCCTTCCATGCAATGGAGATATTGATAATATATTTAGTAGGTAGTCTAATACATTCCACAATAGACAAAGGTGATATATATTTTTGAACAATAAATATTTTCCATAAAATCCGATGCAATGATTCTCCATATTATACTCTTAGGAACCAAAGCTCTTCCAAAGAAATATATATTTTTAAGACCCTATCTCCCTTCTTCCTTAGGTTGAGAAATCAATTACCAAGTAGCCAATACAATACCATATTTTATCCTTTATACCAAACCACAATACCATCTTTTATCCTATTTACCAAACCACAAAAAAATTAAGCATCTCTTCCTAATATTCTCAAAAACCTCCACAAGAATATGTGCCAAACCATGCTAATATGCATGGATAGCTTATAAATCAACCTTGAATATCATCATTCTACCTCCTAAAGATAACTAGTAATTGCACAACAAATTCATACATTTGATAATCTTCACCACTAGCCTTTCTGAGTCCTGTTTAACATAGACATTTGGCTTCAACCTATACCCTAAATACTTTAACCCATCCTAAAGAAAAGACTTGGTAAAAGGGAGAATATATATAATACGTCTCTCATCATCATCATCATCTAATGCATGACAATACAATGTAGAATTTTGTATTTTAATCTCCATACCAATAGCAATATTGTAAGTCTCCAATTTGAAGGACAAATTGGAGGCTTCCCTAAAATAACCATCACCAAAAATTAAAATTTCATTCACAAATAAAAGATGAATCAAAGATAAAAAATAGCAATTGCACCTTTGTGTGCAATGGGTACACCAAAGAAATATTAGTTAATTTTTTTGGTTAATTTTTTTATTATAAACTTGAAAAAATGATTGAGATCTGTAAGCTACAAATCCTCTTTTTTAATTGGCAGAAAGGTAACCAACTATGAAGTTATCCAAAACTGAGAAAGCATGAAAGATAAACTAGTATTTCGTTGTTATTTGGTCACTAAAAGTGAAAAATGAAGTTATGGTTATACATTACATGACATAAGACAAGCTTCACAGAAATTAATCTTCACATAGATTATTGTTGGGCTTTTCATTCTCAAGCTATGTCGATGGTTCAAGTTTTGGTTTCTTCAGTTCAAAATGAAATGTACAAAATTAAATACATAAGAGAGAACACAATTAATAATTCATAATTCAATGTCAATTGTCAATTAAAAAATGTTGAAGATACATCAAAATGGTTTATATGACTGTATCTACACATGAAATAAGTACAAATTTTTAACCATCATATTGGTCTTCATTGAGAGCATCAATCATATGGTGATTTGTTAGAACCACATGCAACACCACTACCACTTGTATAATATGAAAGTCTTGTGTAGCAAATGACCTTTAAGTTGACAATAAATGTGTAGCATATGAAAAATAAATCTATTAAATTAAGGAAACTCCCATCTAATATTTATACTGTCAACCATTTATATATATTGAATGTTATTATAACATATACTCCTTTCTTGATGGTTATATTTTAGGACTATCTTAAAATGTTCTATGAACTTTAATGCAAAATTTCATAGATTCTTCTAATTGAGTAGAGAAAATGTGTTGCTCTAAATGAACATAAATATAATGACATGATGAAGCTTAAGCATGAAATATATTCTTTTGTTTGTTAGATGTTTCATTACTATTCGAATACAAAAAATGTTAACAAGTTGTCTATTTTTGTAGTGATATTTCTGATATCAATTTGAATGTAACACTACCTAAATCACTGGATAATTTGAAATTTTGGAAAACCTATAAGTATGGACATCCAACTCATAGATATAAGAATTTTATCATTATCATTTTCAAATTAAAAAATAATATATAAAAGTGTATAAAAAGTGAAAATTAATTTTCTATTTAATAATTTAATTTTTTTCAATTATAATAAGACATATTCCACATTAAAAGTGAATGTGAATTATAATGTAGTTTACATGAACTTCTTGTATTTTTTTTTGGATGAATATGGAAATTATCTATATTAAATTAAAGATAAAATAAATATTCACAAAAAAAGATGCGAGGTAAAAGGGCACACCCCAAGAGTCACATGGGTAGCGCCCAGAAAACCAAAATATTGACTAACATTGGCTGAGCCCAGAAGTCCACGAGTACAAAAACATAAAATGGGCCATTAAGAGGCCAGAGTAGTGCCAATAGAGCCAGGAGGGTCTCTGTCATCCAAAATTTTTCCCCATACATTAGCAGGGTCAGTGATGTCAGGAGGAGGACCCCAACCATCGTCATCTTTATCTTTTTCTTCTTCTTTATCTTCGCGCTAGGGCAAGATTGCAAGTGCCAGACGCAAAAAACATTTAATAGTATCTGGCCAGCCAGAGCCAAAAGTAGGAGTGTCATCAGAGGGCCACCTAGAGCCACCATCGCCACTCCCCGAAGTGCCGCCAGAGGGCCACCCATGGCCAACTTGTGGTGGAGGGGACCGAGTCTGCCGAGGAGGGCTAGAGTCTTGCCGAAGAGGAGGCTGAGAGTGGGGGTGTGCAGAACCACTCTGCTGCTGGCCCTGAGAGGGAAAACGACCATGGGAAGAGGTGGGCGAAGGAGGCACCCAAGAAATAGTGCAAGGGCATTGCCCCAGTGATCTAGCAACACTTGCAGGTGAGCAAGTTCAAGTGCAACTTTGTGAGCTTGCACCTGGATCTGTAAAATCACATTAGGATAAATAACTGCTTTAGTATATAAAGAAACATTAATATCCATTTGAGAATGAGCAAATATGCAGGCATTTTTGTCTTTCCAGATATTGAAAAGGATTTCCACCTTGAAAGTGTGCTAAAGCTGGGTATACTTAGCAAGAAATTTGGGTGAATCTCCCAGTAGAATCATATGCTAGGAGAAAGGCTTCAGTCTGAAGGGCCGAAAGAAGTCATGAATCCAAGTCCAAAGATGCTGAGCTCTGGGACAAAACTAGAAAAGATGCTTAAAAGTCTCAACTTTCCCACAAAAAGAGCAACGAGGGTCCTGGACCCCCAGGTGTACAAGCCAAGAACCCATAGGCAAGCCTTGGAAAAGAATACACCAAGAAAAGTGGGAAAGTTTCGGCTCAACACTTGCAAACCAAGTGGTACAAAATATTTTACGCCAAACATGAGTGGGAGATTGAAGAAGCCCCCTCTGGTTCAAACTCTGAATTATAGGAAAGTGTGGTGAAATCCACCTATAACCAAGTCGAGGCTTGTAATTATTGAAAGGGGTGTTTGGATACCACTTCTAGTCCTTCCACCAAGGTTTGGTCCCATGAATTCCAACCTTATGAAGCATCTCTACAAGGATAGCATTCACCAGACCATCAAAAGTAGCAGGGTCCTAGTTATGAAGCCTATACAGGGAATGAAACTCTTCCCACTACATGATACACATAGTGGGTCTATGAAAAATATGTTGTAGGTTCTGAAAGCCCTTTTTGTGAAATCTTATTACCTTAAGCCAATGGTTGTCCATTGCTGGAAAAAAGGGGCGACCACCAAATATTTTACTGGTTGAGTGAGAGCCCATCATGAAAACTAGAACCGACCCAGTGAAGCCAGGGCTTAACAGCCTCCTAGGATTTCCAAATGCTCTTAGCCAAAAAAATTCCCACAATTTGGACTTGTTCCTCCATAACTAAAAGGGTTTGAAAACCAATCCCCTTCTAGGTGAGTCTGTGTGTAGGAAAACCAGACTGGATACAATATCTGAGAAGAATTTTCCAGGCCTCATTACCAGTGAGGGCATGAATTATCCATCTGACACACAAGGAAGTCCCTTGTCACTGAGTGGAGAGTAACCCAAGTCCTCCAGAATCTCTAGGAAGGCAATAGAATTCTTAGGCAACACAATGAAACCCTTTGTGGGAGTTAGCAGAGGTCCAAAGAAAATATTTGAGCAATTTTTCAAGCTTGCCATAAACAACTTTTGAAGGGGCCCAACAAGAAGAATAGTTAACATGGGTGGCAACAAGCACCTTAGAAAAAACTTGGAATTTCCCTGCCAAAGAGAGGGGCTTAGTAATCCAGTAGGCAAGCTTTTGCTCAACCCTAGATAGAACAGCTTGCCATAACTCAGTCAAAGAAGCTTGGAAGGCAAAGGGAATGCCCAAAAACCAAAAAAATTCTCCTGGCCCAATCCACTTCCATTTATACTGCTGAAACCAAGGAGGAGTAGGTAGAACAAATTATCTATAGCATAAGGTTTTGTGCCGCTGGATGGTAGAACCAAAAGCAAGATAAAAAGTAGTAAGGCAATCTAAGGCCGCTTTAATATTTTCTTCTTCCTCCAGAAGAGTGAGGAAAGAATCATTTGCAAAATTTCCATTAACCAATTGATCCTGAGAATTGGGTAGTGAAATACCCTTGACACATCATTGGGAAACCATGTGGGCCAAGAGGTAGCCAAATCCTTCAGCCGCCAACACATACAAAGAGGGGGAAAGAGGGCATCCTTTCCGAATGGAACGAAAGAGGCCAATTGTAGAAGATTGACGACCATTGATGGTAATACAAGCCGAGGCATCCGCAAAAAGCATACGAACAACCTGAATAAAATTAGGCCCAAATACCAAAGCCTATAACATAGCAAGAATAAAAGGCCATTCAATGCGGTCATAGGCTTTGGAAAAGTTGATTTTAACAAAGATGACTTTCTGGTTTGAACATCGGGCCCATTCCATGCCTTCCCAAACAACAATGATATTATCCAAAATGAACCTGGATTTGATGAACCCTATTTGCTCTTGACACACAATTTGAGGCAACAAATGGCAAATCTTCAGTGTCAGAGCCTTGGCAATAATTTTGTACAAGACATTGAGAAGCGTGATAGGCCTCTAGTTACAAATGTCCTTTGGATCCCCAAACTTAGGTATGAATTTTATATTGCCTTTGTTTATTAAATTACCTAGAGAATTAGCTTGAAAGGCCTCTAAGTAAACATGATGCAGATCTTTCCCAACACAGTCCCAAAGAGCCTTATAAAATTCATAAGGGAAGCCATCGATCCCCAGGGCTTTGTCATCAACCATGGAATGAACAACTTCCTTAAGATCATCAATTGTTAACAATTGATCACAAAATTTTTTTTGGGCTAATGAAAACCTATTTGGAACGATAGCAAGGAAATATTGAAGGGCTTGCTGGTGCACAGGTGTAGGTTCCTGTGCAGTGAAAACCTACTCATAATGACACACAAAGGCCTGGAGAATGTCAGGAAGCTTAGAGAACACTTGAATACCATCTTTAAATTTTTAATGCCCAAGGATGAGTTCCTGGCATGCAACGCCAACAAAAACTCTTTGGGAGGTGCGATCACCAGCCTTTAGCCAATGTAACTGAGCTTTGATCCGCACACCTCTAGCAGCATAATTATTTGCAACTTGCTTTTTGTGCCTTAGTTTCGCCACCCTGACTTGCAATGATGGTGAAAAGGGACTGGCCGCCAAAGCTTCAGTAGCTTATCGAGGTCAACAGTGGTAGCCTCATAAGACCACCGCAAAAGATAGCCTCTATAAATGCACATAAATCTAGCTGTGCATGTGATAGCATCGTTTGACAAGTAATCCAGTATGATGAGCTAGTCTGCACTCTAGATTCTACACTCTGTGAATGTGGGCCAAGGTTGGCTTGTGGCAGAGCAAAGACGCGTGTAAAAATAATTGAGTCTTACACGTGCGAGGTTGTCGCGTCTCCCATTCAATGCGAAAATAAATGGGGAAGTGGTCGGATAGGGTCACATCCAATAATGACTTAACTGGCTGAGAAGAGATGTTAAAAGAAAAAAAGATTGAGCCGAGATCATGGCACCATCAAGGCATTTAAATATTTTGTTAGAGCTAGCCCTGAAATTACACCAAGTGTGCCAGAGAGAATGAGAATGGTGGTGGCCAATATTAGGATAAAAAAGCTCCAATTTATTGCACATGTAAAACCACACCTCCCTTTCATCAGCTGCCCATCTGAATGGCAGGGTGTCATCCTTCTCATACACCATCTCAACCATATTGAAATCCCCACATAATAACCAAGTAGAAATTGACAATGAATCAACAATCCAGTGCCAAAGCAGAATGCGCTCCACAACATCATTAGAAGCATAAACATTAATAATCCCAAAGGAATGATTATCAATGTTAAGGAGAATCCAGACGAGCCGATGAGTGGGATCAGACCCATGGTTGACCACACAAGCATGCCACCGTGGGGACAAAAGGGTAACAAATCTTCCATGCCCAACCTCATGCATGGTGCAAAAATTTTTACTAGCAGGCCAAATAGAACGACAAGTCGAAGCAAGTTAAAAACCATAAATTTTAACTTCTTGGAGACAAAGCACTTCAATACCATAATATTTTCACAAAGTATCCCTAACAGAATACTTCCTGGAGAGGTCTGTTAGACCTCAAATGTTCCATGAGAGGAAATTCACGAATGAAACTCCATATTATAGGAGTCCAGTTCCATATTATTGGAGCTAATAACTTCTTGTATTTTAGTTTCTGCGATATAAAAAAGATGGGCTTACATAAGACATGCACATGATAGAGATTAACACGATAAAAAGTGCTTGGACTACTCCATGGCCCCAAGTTTTTTGAGCTCCAAATCCACACTGGTTTAAGACCCCTACTCAGAAAGGAAATTCTAGTTGTGAACACAAATTTTTCCTATTGAGCGGCTTGACTAAGATCATTCCCATACAATTTACATAACCATAGTTGATGAGAATATCTAAATTTTTACAATTTTCACATGCCTCCTTTTGAATGCTCGCCTAAGGAAAAGGAAAATTTCCAATTGGGCATCAAAGATATCACTTTAAATTCTTGTATATTGGAGCATATTCTTGTTCAAACCCATACCTGAAGATTAAAATGAAAAATATTATTAAACCCATAATATATAGCTACCTCATACTCACTATAAAGATCAATTCCCTTCATAAATAATTAGAAATCATTGCATGATATCCTCTTTGGTCTAATTAATTTTATCTAAACCTACAAATATTAGGGATACTTCTTTTTGTTAGTTGTCTTTTTGGAGGGACCTTCTACTTCAATTTTTTGATTCTAAAATTTGTTCCCCAACTTTATATTAATTGAAGTAGGAATATGATCTACCAAATTAAGATATACATATTCTTATGTAATGTGCCAGGCTAATCTCTTTGATACCAAGAGTTAAGATATTCCAATGGCTATGTATGTTCTTTCAAGTGCTCATCAGAATATCCACAATGGAAATGTTAGAAATGGTGCTATTAATTCACCAAACAAAAAGCTTATTGTTGTAGCTGGTTGTTAATGCAATTTTCCTTTGAATAGATGTTATTTTCAACAACATATTAAGTCAAATATTCATTTGTCAAATTATGTAGCGTAATAAATATAAGATTAGGGTTCAAGAGCCTAAAAGGAAAAGGCAACAGAACTTCCACGAATGCAACAACCTTGAGGGATTTCCTCTTCATTTATCATCCTTGATCATCGCTTGTAACACCATTTTCTATTTTTTTTTTAACAATGACTGACTATTAGTTGAACTTTTGACATGATTCCATGAACAAAAGATATGTACAAAAGCTAAATAATCTGGTCACTACGATATGCAGAGTCTACTTGGTGCTTAGCTGAGATAGCTTTAATGTTTCAAACCAACATTAGAATTATTCCCCTATTTAATCATGTTCACCCTTTAGAGGCTTTTGCCACAAAAAATAGAGTTGCTGATTCATTTTACAAACATGAAGAGAAGGGTTGTTATCTTAACCATGACGTAGAATAGGTAGCAACATTAAATTTTTTATTTTTGGGATGAATGGATCAAATCAATTTGATCATCTTGCATCCCCTCTACATCACTACACACCCATTGATCGCAAAGTTGGGGCGGACAACTTCATAGAGGGAAATTTAAAGAATTCTTCAATGGCAATTGGAGCTAGAGTTTCCATCGATATGAAAGCGAAGTTGAAGTTTTGTGCCTATGCAAGTTGTTGAGTGTTAGAATTGGCTTCTTAATTGTAAGATTGTTGTTAATGGGGAAAACCACAAATGAAAGGTAACAAAGGGAAGCATAGGCTTGATAATATGCGACCGCATAGTTTGTACATGTTTATCAAACCAATGGTTTGTGGAGGAGTATAAATCTTTCTTGGAGTTTTCAAATTCAAAACAATATTTATCGACATATTATGTGTTAAGTTTTTAAGATTTACAAATAGCTACAACTTTCATATGGAAACAAGCATTTAGATTTCTAAGTTCCTAGATACATTCTAATGATATACTACTTCAGTGGTTTGAAATGTTCAAGTAATGTAATACGTTTTAACCCAAGAATCATTTTCTTGCTATTATTTTTTGGCTGTCAAGAAAAAGAATTAAGCAACTCAAATGTTGCAAGAAATTTTATGACTAAAAAAAGCAAATTTAGATGAAGGATGTGAGAAGAAAAAAGTTTAACATCATACATAATAGGCTGTAATACAAAACCAACTAGACTACAAAGGATAGGATTGTACAAAATAGGTTGTAGAATGAAACCACCTACAATAAAGAATGGGATTCTTCTTTATGCAGAAAGATTTAAGAAACTCAAATGTTGCAAGCAATTTTATGACTAAGAAAATAAAATTTGGATGAAGGGTGTGAGAAGAATAAAGGTTAAGAGCATACATAATAGGTTGTAATACATAACCAACTGGACTGCAAAGCATAGGATTGTACATAATAGGTTGTAGGAAAAAACCACCTACAATAAAGAATGGGATTCTTTTATATGCCAAATAGTTGTTAGGACATCTCAAACCAACACTTATTTTATCTCCCATTGGTGAGGAAATCACACCTAAACTGGACACCCCACCAAGACTTCTATTCTTCCAACTTATTGGATCTACATGTGCACCCATTCCTTAATTAGAATTAGATGTTGTTGACCTACTTGGACATTATTTATGAGGATCATTTACTATAATAATTATGGATGAGTTTTTGAAAATGAATCTGGATCACATGGTATGGACAATGTTACAAACTTTATCAGAACAAATTTATGTACCCTAGATTATAGCATAAAAAACAAATTTGTTGCATATGGTTACAAGGTTCATAGCATGCCGAATCTTCTTATTTCCATTTACACAAGACCTGCATGATCCTATGCTAGTCCTTCATGTCTTTGAATAAATTTATAATTCAAAATATATGATTTTACAAGATTTTTGGCACACAATTAAATCTTTGGCTACTCTGAAGAATAGAAAGGGCTATAGTTTCAAAAAAATCTTATCATTAAATATAAGACCCTATTAATATACATTTTTCTACTGACATTTGACTTTTTTCACTTCTCCCAAATAGCCTTTAGAAATTTTTTTGGTATGGTAGACTATTAAACCTCAAAAATATAATCAGATCAAATATTATTTTGGCTTATTCTTCAGTAGTTAAAAGGCACGTTAGAGAAACCCCTTAAATATCTTAAAATTACATAGCTTTGGTAACTTAAATGCTCCCTCACTAAATTTAAGCTTAGATAAGTTCAATAACAACAATATATGTGTGGTGGTTAAATTTTGTTAGATTATGAATTGAAATAGTAAAAATCTCAAGTTTCAACGTGTACTAGTAAAATTGAAGTGAACTTTTAACAATGTATATCTACATGTAATATAATATTAATTAACTTTGGCGTTTACAATATATGAAGGAAGAGGAATAAAATATGAAGTAGTTGAAAGGGTTATTATGATTGAAGTAGTGTGTCATTAACTTTCTTTGAAATGACTAAGATTGGATAGTAATCTGCATGAAAGTTCATTGTTTATGACTTGGTTTCCTATTTTTTGGAAGTAGTTTACAATTTAAAGAATATCTAAAGATTTTGAGGGATTAGGATGTGATCCTATAGAGTGGGCTACAACATGAATTTAATTTCTTTGTAGGTGGCCTGATTAAAAGTTTTTAACATGGGAGACTAGATGAAGTAGAATCTTCTTTATGAAATGCATACCATCCCCAATCATAGCAGTATATATTCAGCTGGTGTTCAAGAGGGGTGCTAAAATTTGACAGAACTATCAAATATTTTTTAGTAAGTACTATTACCAAATGACCTTCCACCGTAACAACACCCTTCAAAATCACCTTCAACAAACTCAATGGGATATTTTTCTTTCAAGCCTTTTAAGAAAGAGGCCCTCATATTTCTTTAACTTCTTAAAAAAAATGTTCTCAATTTGAATGTTATCCCAAACATCTAACAGGGCCCTTAAACTAAGTTCATTGTTTTTTGCCATGAAATCTAAAAAAAAAACTGATTTTTTAAGCCTTTCTTTAAAAAAAAGCTTGGAGGGGAATCCAGAGGAGAAGAGAAAAGGAAAGCTATAATCTTATTGTAGTGCCTTATTCAAAGGTCAAGGCAATTTGAAAAAATAAGCAATCACTTTATAATAGGATGTTGAAATGGGGCCTACAAGTTAAATAATCTGTCAACCTTATAGTATTTCTTTTATGACCTACAATTAAATCACTGACAATTTCTTATGTGATATGCCAAACCAAAATTTGAGGATAAAATTACAAGATTATTTGAACAAATGGGGTACGTGGTGACACCAGTGGTAGGTCAGATCAAACATAATTTCTTAGATTGAAGCTCCATAAATTAATGGATCAAATTGTTTCTGCAAGTGAGAACGAAATACATAGATATAAAAATTCTACTCTCCAGATATTTGATTTTTCTTCAAAATTTCTAGCATTGGAAAGTTCTTGTGTTCAGAAAACCATGAATGATAGAAAAAACAAAAGTAGCAATTTTCAACCAAACATTACTTGTAAAGAACCTAATAGAGTTAGTAGTTTGGAAGAAGATAAAAATGTCTGATTTTAGAATCTAGAATGAGAGGGCTCACCTTAGTTGTATCAATGATTCAAACGCCCACCTTACTAAAAATATATATTTGTACATATTTGATGAGAGACTCTGAGAATTTAACAAACAAATGTTAGATTGGGAGGCTTTATTTTGAGGACTGGAGGTATTATAAGAAGTGGGATATGAATAATTGGCTTCTACTATAAGATGGTATGATGAACTAAAAATGAAAAGAGCCAAGCAATGTTGTATGTGTGGTGACACTGGATTCTCTCATGAGCTCTTCCAGTGCACATCCTGCCTCTACCAATCTCAACACACATATATGCCAATACTTTCAATCTTTGGTTTCCAAAAGTCTTTTTTTTTTCAAATGGGCTATGTTATTCTATATTATTATTATTAATTTTGTGTTTGTTTTGTAGATATTGCAGTTGTATGTATCCAAAGGAAGAGTCATATGAAACATGTGATTGCTGTTTAAGGGGAGGAGAGGAGAGAAAGTATTCCAAATAGATTATAGAGAAATGTACACAGTTGGATATGAAGAAGTTAGGCAATACAAGCAACAGGAGTTTCCTTCTCGGCCTATATGCCATTAAAAAGCAGAAGCTTGCATTACCAAACACCACCCATGTCCAAATTGCAAATCTAGATGCCCCTATGAAAAGCCACAAGTTTGGTGATGAAATAAAACATGAAAAAATGGTAGATGAACAAAATCGAACCCTAAAAAATAAGGGATAGTACATGTCAGTGTTCCCAAGTTTTGTACGCACACTTAATTAAGCATATGAAAATATCTAGGTTTGGATACATTTTAAAAGCTCTTTTCTCTCTATTGCATACAACACATATTGGTTTGAAGCAAATGTGTGTCTTACTTCATTCAAAGAGCAAGGACAAGCGACTTACCACAAGATTTTGCACAAAATCTCTATGTCAATGATGACGATGATAAAATATACAAATTTTACACGAGAAATATAATGAAGGCCAAACCAACGGATTCCAACCTAAGCCGAGATAAAAAAAGAATTATTTGAGAGAAAAAATAACCTGAAAATTTGACCTGAACATGTAAAGGCTGAGAAACCAAGACAAATTGAACTAAGGAAAATGGATTACCTAAAGATTCTTGCGAAATGTTGTTTGTCAACTATTGTGAGGGAGGAAAATGTGCAAAACTTGTATTGCGAAGTGGATATTTTGTAAACCAACTCCCATCAACAATTGTGACCAATGATGTAATATAAGCTAACTACACTTGATCCGTGAGAGTTCGAAGCATACTTAAGCCACTATGCATCAATCCCAATAAGATAATTCAATGTAAACTAAGCTAAGAAGCCATCGAAACTAACATATTAAAATACGATAGCTTCACAAACATCTATTCTAAGCCATTGCAATTTATCCCATTGGGGGAGTGGTGTTGCATTGATGTGGAATGACAACCCTTTCCCAATCACTTG
>VDFB02164812.1:0-44724 GCA_007258455.2 Sequoia sempervirens | reverse complement strand
TCCATTTTCTTCGGCCACGTGCATGTGGAACTGCATGAAGATGTAGAGTGGTAGCAATTATTAAGTGACTATATTGATATATACCTTGTTATCAGGTTGATAGTCAACAAAATGAATCCCATGCTGAACAACTTTGACTTGTTTTAGATATGTCCCTTGCACTACAACAGAACCTACATGGTAAGCATGAACCTAAGGTAAGACATATGAACATGTGCAACATTTTCGTGCTCAAGGTTTGTACAATATATATTTAATGTTTATAATGTAATGTGCACATGTGAATACAATGTATATAAAATTTTAAATTCAAACTCACCTATGGGAAATGACATTCCATCACTTGTTTCAAGTTATGTTAGCTTATTCCTCTCTTTTGTGCAACACAATAAATAATAGCTTTTCAACACCTTCGATGTTTCATAAGGCTCCTATGACCGCAAAAATCTCCTATACACCAAATCACACCAAAAATCTAAAAAAATTAGAACAAGTCTCTAAAGATCATTAACTAGACATATATAATATTTAAATTATTGAAAACTTACACATGTGTACCTTTTCTAACCAATCCTAGAATATGGTCATAATCAATTGAAATCAAAGGAATTTCTTCAAATCTTTCTTCCTCGTCTTCATCATATGTTTATGAAACAACTAGTGGCACTATATCCCATTTACCAACATATCCAAGTTCTTGATTGTTGCATGCGTAATCAGAGTTTCCCTCAATGCACTTAGTGCAAAAACAAGAGTAATCCCTTGTGTCTAATATCCATCCATGGCGACTATCTGAACTCCTAACATAATGCAAAGATCTTGTTTTCTACCCCTTGCATCCATGCATCGATCTTCGAATCCACACCAGATAGACATGCGTACCACACAAAACCTATATGAACAAATATGTATACATATATAATTTAAATAAATCCAAATTTTATTTAATGTAATTTTATATTACCCGACATCTCCCAAAACACTCTCCATGGAATGTGTCATTGGTTCTTGAAGATACATGTCAACCACATTTGATGCAAAGTGTTTTCGTAATTCATTCAACAACATCATGTGCATTGTCTAGATGATCTTCTGGATAACTCATTTGATGCTTTCTTAAAGCTCGTTTGATGCAAGCTCCTGCTCCATCATGCTCACCCTTTCCATGCCCACTCTCAAAAAAAATCCAAACATGTGGTATTTTGTAGATTTTATGATATCTACAAAGTGCATAGAATGGCTGTGAAGATTTGAATCATGCCACACATCCATTTGACCATACAAAATGATTTTCAAATTTTACACCCCTGCTTCTCAAATTCTCAAAAAATATTGTTAAAATGTTGGACAAAAAAGTGTACCAGCGCTCTTTTATCATCACTAATATAAAGTGATATTCTTTCTTAATGACTTGTTCATCATATGTATTTTCAACACCATACAAATCCAATTGTGCATGTCGATAATACACATAAACCATAATAGTGATCTGCTTTGAAAAGTAATAATCTGATTGAATCTCCCTTTGATGTACAAAGGAGTAATTTTCTGCAAATTCAACTACTGATAGAACTGTTCCATGTGGGGAAAGTATCTCTCAATGTTTGGAATTGTTGTGCTCGCTAATTTGAAGCAAAAACGAAATGATGCATGTATGGTCGCATCAATTTTGAAAATCTTCCATAAATTCTCTTCCAATGGGAATTCCCCTTTCATATGTTCAACCTTGTGGATTCTTTCCCAAAAAATTTTGCAACTTTATGTAATTTGTAAATTGTCAATAAAATATGTGAATAACTAATAACCACACTCTTGATCAATGAACATTACATCAAAGAGAATAATGTAATAACTTGATCTATGAGAAATTGAAACAAATAAACTCTCTAAAAATAATACTTACCTCTTGCAATTTACTATCTTTGTTAGGTCAGTATCCTCAATTCTTGAAGGAAATTTAGGCAAATTTCCACGTCTCACAAATTCCTTTTATGCAGTTTATTTGAGGTCCATTTTCATGATCACATAATATAGACTTTATGAACAAACTTGCCTATTTAGGAGGTGCATTTTGAAACCCACATCTTTCTTCTCTCATATTTCAAAACACTTGATAGTAGAGATCAAATTCAATATGACAACGACAAGTTTCAAAAACCTTGTTTATCTTCACATAATATGGCTTTAACCTTTGAAACATTGTTTTCCCAATCTTTATATGAGGATATGCATTACAAAAGTTCATATACATCTCAAATTGTGTTATTTCTAGCCAATGTTTGATATGATTTTCATAAATACTAGGTCCAATCCTATGTCTCTCTCATAACATCTCTCTGATTTGATGATGGACTAGTCTCGACTACAAAGCAAAACCTAGGACCAAGTTCCTAACAACATCTTCAATCCCTCGGCCAAAACAAAGGGAGCTCTCCTACACATAATTTCCCAATTTCCTTTTAAACTCTCATCCAAAAACTTTCTTTTTTTCTCATATTTTATCAATGTGGTTCTACTATAACCAATTTCAGTTGAAAGTGCAGACATTTTTCTTTTTCTTGCTATATCTTGATGTACAATAGATTTCAACATCACCCTTCTTGTAGTGGCCTTATCCACTGATCGAGATCCTTTCCTAATGGAATCTAAACTTTTAACATCTTGAACAATATCCTTTGTAACCCAGAATGTGTTCATCCATTTGATGATGAATGGGCACCCAACAATTGTAATGACTCTTTGAGCTCATCACGAAGAAGTAAACATGATAACAATTGGGTTCTTTCAAGTGTATCAAGATGATTGAAATGATGATTGATCATTCCATTTATAGATTTATTCATTGACCTCTTTCTCTTATTATAAGGCTGGTTGGCATAATATTTCAATTTCTCCATATCCATTTCAAGTAAATGATCTAAATTTCTATGAGAAATTTGTTTCCCCACCTTCTCAACTAGTTTTATATGCTCATCCATACCAGTAGGAGGAAGTGATCCTGACCCCTCTCCAACATGCATTGTTTGAACTTGTGCATCCTCCCTATCTTCAAGGACCATGCATTATTGAGCGGATTCATTTCATCCAATGTCTAGATTTGGCTCGAATTGAGCATGAAAACTTTCTGCTTGTTGAGCCCTTCTTAGACATGTGTCACAAAATATTTTTCAAACAAAAGTGAGAGATGATGTTAAATATAAGTGAATTTTATGTATGCAAGCAAACAAACTGATAAAACATGATGAGCTATAAGTGAGAGAAGTTTGTGCTAGTTTTATATACTCATCCATACCAGTAGAAGGAAGTGATCTTGAGCCCTCTCCAACAAGCATTGTTTGAACTTGGCTCTCCTCCCTAACTTCAAGGTCCATGTGTTCTTCAACGGATTCATTTGATCCAATATCTAGATTTGGCTCAACTCTAGCTTGAGGAATCCCTAGAGCATAAAACATAAAAATAATTTGAGAACATTAAAGTGATGAAAATAAAAGACCAAAGACACAAAACAAAAATATTGAAACAAAAAGAATTGGCTTAAGGAATTGAAGTCAAGGATCATATAAACATTGCAGCATGCATGACCAAGATGACTTGAGGACATTTAAAAGTATTTATAGTCATTCAAGTGCAATGATGGTTAGAAAAATTCATAGTAAAAGTCCTAAATACACACTTGAGAGTGAGAGAGAGAAGAAACAAGCATGTACCTTGTTTCTTTCTATGACAATTTTCCAAGTTTTGATCATGCCTCTTTTGTTCTTCTTCTTTTGACAATTTTCGTTGAGATGCATTTTTTCTTTTTCTTTGTTGTCCCATTTTCTTCTTCAACTTAAAGATGACTCTAAAAAAGTCCTCTACCAACTTAGTTAAATTATCCTCCAAATTTTTCCTTGGAATTGATAAAAATGAAAAATTTTCGAGCTCCAATATTTGCCTCCTTGATAAATGTGCAAAAACTTCTTCTCCAAAATGTGCACTCCAAGTGAATCAAAATTATTCAAGTGTACATGGAATAACTAGATCCTAGTTTAAATTAATCAAGTAAACAAACAAGTTGGTTTCATTGTGGATTTTGTTGTTATTTAATTCATAGGTATGTACAACATATCTAGTAATTTTAGAATTTTTTAAAGCAAGTCAAAAATGTATATTAGGAGGTATAATTTGAATTGAATTTCTTTAATTATATTTAAATTTAATTTCAAGTTATTGGTCAAAATGTATAATAGAGGTATAATTTGAATTAAATTTTCTTAATTACATTTTGAATTGAATTTCAAGTTACTTGTCAAAACGTGATAATAGCCTGGGATATAATTTGAATTGAATTTCAAGTTACTTGTCAAAAAGATTATATCTTGTTCTCAATCTCAATGGTTCAGTGTTGCTTAAGCCATTTTAAAAAATATTTATTGTAATCAACATGAATGAACTTAATTATAAAGTGGCATTTGATTTCCCTAAAATTCTACTAGAGATCAAATGTATAGTGAATATAAGGAAATGTAATTTGTAAGAGATCATAAAATAAGAAAATGTATGTATATTGAATATTTAAAGCAAATGCATACATATATTATGTGTAAACATGTTTAAACCATAAGTAAATGCAATGTACATACATGTAAAGGGATTCAATACATATAAACATAACACAAATTATAAGCAAAGAGGCATATGTATGTATATATCATATAAGAAAATATATTTACATATCATGAAAGCAAAATGTAAATTAAAGATCATCAAATGTCGAATACTAAAGATCAACAAATAAGCAAATGTATGTATATCATATAAGAAAATGTAAGTTAGAGATCATCAAATATCAAATACTATTAAAGATCATCATATAATCAAATACATGTGGTAAAGATCATAAATCTAGAGTGCATGGCCTAATATGAATGTCTACTCCTAGACAAATGGCCATCTTAATGAGAACAGTCCTGCTCTGATGGATGTGTTGAGCCCTGCAAATAAAATTGTGTACAAGATGTGTTAAATACATATAATTTATATTAAATAAATTTTATGAAAGTTATTTTTAAATGAACTTATATTTTTAAATATCAATCTAGATATATGCATACATAAATATATTGCATGTGCATGTATACACGTGCGATTATATAAAATGTAAAAATCACATGTCCACTGACAGAAGATTAATCCACAGAGTCACATCAATCATGCACATGATCTAGACCAAGGCTAGGAGTGATATGAGGTATGTCCAGCTATAACAATATATATACACATATATATCAACTTACATGAATATCTAGTTTAAAAAAAATTAAAAAATAATGAAAAAATAATGGAAACATGCACATGCACACATACATGCACATCATCTGATATCGGGTGACCTAAGTCCTCTGAAACAGTCACCTCCACCATATCCACCAAATGATCAAGCGATGAATCAACATCTGCATCCATCTAATCTATCCCATGTCGTGCCATAAATGATGAATGTAGAGGACTATGAAGGTGAGATGGAATTGGTGATGATGAACTAGAACCAATCAACATATCAATAAAACCCTTAGTCTGTGTAGCTATTGTATGAACTGTAGGTGGATCCTGATGCGCACTAGTGCTTAGCTAAGAGTGACGGGATCCTAGAACTGAATGACCTCTGCATCTCAAATGCTCTCTAACATGATCTATACGAATCCCATTATCTATTGCAATGTGGGCATATGCCTCCAACAGGTCCTCAGCCAAACAATACAAAGTCATGTGTGACATATCTCATGTAAGTGCATCAAGTTGTGTAGGAGTAGGGATTTCGGCCACTGTAAATGGATACATGGTGGTTCACTATGCTGAAAATGGTGTGGATTGGGAATGTCTGGACATCAAATATTGACCTACACGATCATCAAATATCCTAGTGGTAGTAGCTGCAATGTCACCTACAGTGTCAATTGCTTCCTTTTGGGAAGCAACGACAACCTCATCTGCTATGGGGGCTAGAGTTGGGGTGAGATCAGGGAGACCTGTCACCAACCAATACCCTAAACACTAGGGGTGGTCTATCTACTTGACAATAGGTGGGCCTATCAGCAATCCTACCACACCCCTGACCAGCATATGGTGGAATGTCTAGGTAGTTAACTTTGAGGCCCAAATGGACCTCAACATACAACTGCTGAACAAAATACAATGGAATCTGGTCATTATTTGGGTATAGACCATGTGCTACTAGAAATTTTGGGTAGATCAATGAGGCCATAGCATGATCAACACATCTAGTGACTTGGTACCCCTAACCTTATGCATATTTTGATAAAATGGAAAAAAAGTGGCTTTTATCATTTCTTTGGTGACACTATCTTGTATTTTTTTAAGGGGAACATCACCATGTACTTCTTCCTGCATGCAGGAAAGAATAGTAGTCACTCTATCTTCTGGGGAATATGCACTAGTCCTCTCAAGTTCATCTGTTAGTTTCTCTAGACTATGCAATATTAACATGCATGGTTCACTATATATCCCCAGGTTTGCACCCTGTGCTAATGAATCTCTCAATTTTTTAATCTCATTATTAGTATTTGAAAACAAAGAATCTGGCACAGGTGGAACATGATCTACATTTTCCATGTTATATCTATATATATATATATATATATATATATATATATATATATATATATATATATATATATATATATATATATATATATATATTACACCTAAAAAAAATGAGACTTTGGTAAATAATATATCTAGTTAAAGGGAATACAAATCTAAAATAGAACTTCTAATAATTCATTTACTCATCAATAATATTTTCATACCATTAACAATTTAAAAATAATTGGAATACAACTATCATCTATAACATAGCATCCTTAAATGGTTCAAACTTTAAATGAAACGATGAAAGAAAGAATAAGAATACAAAGATTAGTATAAAATTATTTGAAAATAATTAGATAAAATATTTAATTCTAATAGGTTGTTAGTATTAAAATGAACTTCAATTATATAGCCAAGAACATCAACAAAAATTATAGATTGGAAAGCAAAATAATCAGAGCATTTATCATATTTTTATATGTATAAAGTTTAGATACCATCAAACTATTTAAACTTTATATATTGTATAAGCTATAAACTGAATCGTTAAAACTAATTTGATAAGAATCAAATCTAATAAAGTTTGACTTCATTGCATACTTGTTATAAATATCTCACTAATCCAACCATACATATATTATATATGTTAAAAAATATATAATTGTTATGCCCATAATTTTTCACTATATCTTGACATGGATCTCCTTCAACTAGATCAATTAAAAATTATTTGTAATGTTGGAGGAAAATGGATTTAATATCATTAGAGTTGTCATGGAACTACCTCTCTTGATCAACAATAGATATTATCCACTCTCGAGAATTTAAATATGTTCGCTCAATAACTAAAAAATAATTTGTATCCCTTATATCCTTTCATCCAATGTAGCCTATCTCTTAATTGAGATCCTCTACCACAATTAAGTTCAAATCTTCTAAGTTTTATTTCAACGAAAGCAACCACTCATTGTAGAAAATTTATTAGTAAGTGCTAAAGCCAAAACAAGTTTTTTTTTTTTCTATTTGGATCCATTTTTTTTTCCATTCTAGATCTCTTTCTAGCCATATTCTTATTGTAAGATCATAGTAAGGTAGTGCAATAGATTTAATTGCATCATTCCATAATTGTATCCACTTACCATTTTGATGAGGTCTAGGAACATCAACCAAAGGGATATTAGGGAAGCAAAGTGATCAATTTGATTGAGGTGGGAAGTGTTGATCTTGAAGGATAGATTATTAGGTATGAGGAATAAGAAGTTTGAAAAGTTTAAAGAATTGGGAGGTGATATGTGAGATAGGTTTAATAGAATCTACTTAAATAAGGGTGTTTTGTGGAGAGTGGACAATGGAAAGAGAAATAACTAAGTCTTAATCTATCAATACAACTAATTTTTCCTTAGTTCACCATCTCTTTAGTTGGTCCAAGTGAACTAGTGATGAGTATAAGAATATTTTTTAATCTAAAATGGGATCTAAACCCCTCATGGTATTTCTAGTTAGGATGTAGGAATTCAATTATTTTTTAGAGAGTTTATGAGAACTAAACTAACTTGTATCTTTGATTTTTCCACCATATCATATCATATTTTTTGTCTAAAACTTACAATTATGACATATTCTTATGACATTTAAGACCATGACTTTAGAATATTTACAGTAAAGTATTGACTAGTCAACATTATGAAAAATCATAAGAAATATTTTAAGAAATAGCAACTGTGTCAAGGAAAAATATGTGAACATTTACAAGAACTTTTTTTTAAGAAAAATTGGGAGACCACTTATAATTTTATTTATATATAATATTTTACATATAGCTAGTTTAGGCGGACATACTGGCAGGAAAGAACTAGCAAGAAAACCCCCAGTTGCAATCTAAGTAACAAATTTTATAAAATATCAAAAATACTAGTGAGGTCCTAGTACAAATGACCAATTGTCTAATTACAACATGCTACAAAATCACATTGGTTGAATACATCAGTACAAAATCATCAATCTCCTCCATAAAAATGGTAGATCTGTATCTGTTTATAACTTGGCAGAGATGCACAAAGAAGTGTCATGCATTGTGGATAATAACATGCCTTGTAATATGAGAACATAGGTCTCTTCTTATGAAACAAAACCTTCTTTCAATAATTAGCATTAGAAATTAATATAGTTTGGTGAGCATATTGTATAATCACACTAGAAACCAACAATGGAAGATTGAGAGTCTCAAATAAGAATTCCACCAAGTATAGATAACATTCATACTAGAAGCCAACAACAAAAGACCAAATTTCATAAATAAAGTTCATGTGTTATATAGCATGCCTTTGAGGGGTCCACAAGTACCATAAGCCTTTTGAAATCCTTCTCCATCTAAATGCATCCATTCCAAGACCATTGGGAGGTGGGTATACAATATGAACCAAGTATTAATTTCTAATGTTAATTATTGAAAGAAGATGAAGGTCCTTATTTACCCTTAAATGACATTTAAATTGGATATTTTAATGTTCAATATAATGAAATGTTTAAAAAATGAAAGTGACAATAATATTGAAAATAAAAATGTTGAACATGAATGTGAAAATATTGTAAAATTTGATGGAACACCTATTGATAAGAGTAGCATCATAGAAGAAGAAGAAGAAATACATCAAAAAAAAATTGACTAATGTGGATATGAACCCTATGACATTGAAATTGTACTCAATAATCGACTTGTTGATAACAATGATTAAATTGAAAGCTCACATGAACCAATGAAACTCAATGTGTCTCCAAATTACATAAGAAGAGAGAACCTTTGTGAAGAAGAAAAATAAATTCAAAATCCATCTTTTGTAATGATTTTGTTAAAATTTAAAAACATTCAAGAACCCCAAAATGGTTTGAAATTGATGAGCATAATAGAAATTCTTGAAGGAAAGAGGTCATCACAAACCATTCAGTTGTGGGCTTCAAAAATATTCAATGAATGGTTTTCCAATAAGACATTAACCAAAACATTCCAATTTTTTATACAATTACTAAAGATCTAAAAAATGAGACCTTTACTAAATAAATTTCAAAGATTCATGTAAAAAAAAGGTTTGATTGAAATAATATTGTTGTTAAAGTTTTTTTTAATGCATTCAATTCTATTGTAAATAATAGTAAGGAAAAAGATAAAAGAGTTGCTCATAGAGTAATAACATCATTAGTAAGAAATTAAAAAATTAAAAAGGCTCAATTATTAAGGTAAACTTGTTTTGAATTATGCCTAAATTGTGAAACATTATCACCAAAAAGTACCATTAATAAGATCATGATTAGAAAGTCCCATTGAAAATCATACTTGGTTTTACCAAAGAGGGTTCTATGAATCGGTATTTATGAAGCTTTCAATTAATAGCAGTAAAGGATGAAATTCAAATAATCCTTTGGAACTCTAACTCTAGATTTACATATGAGGTTGGAAACAACATTTTTTATACTCTACCTAGGCCATGATTCTATTATGAGTACGAAGAGTTTATGATAGAAATACATCCATTATTATTGAGTTAAAAGTAGGTTAAATATTATTTTTCTTAAAAATCACTTTTATATAAATGTAGGTGTTTTGGAGAACAAAGCTATAGTATGAATAAGTGATTGATATCAATGGCTATAAATTTCAAGGTGGGGACATTCAATATAATTCATAAGGTGTTATAATATTAAATGCTTTCATTGTTTAGTTAGTTTTAATCAATGTTGTACTTTACTCCATTAAACATCTTTTAATATCTAAATGTAGTGCCTTGGGAGCAGTGAGTGATAGAATCCAGCCCAATGGAGAAAGGATATAGGTAGAGAGGAGGAGTGGACCCTGACAAGGACTGAGACATGGACTCACCCTCGCAGTAGATAAGGAGTGGAACACATCCAGCAGAAGGATACAGGCTAAGAGGATAAAATATAGGAGACAAATTCTCACCTTAGGGCACCTCAAAAGTGTACAGCTCCACAGAGTGGACTTTACTCATGAGCGCTTTGACGTACCTGGAAGACAAATCTGTATGAGAACATAGATAATATGATATGGGAACTATTAGTTGTGTTGATGATGGGTGTGATATTTTATGTGTATGTTGATGATTTGTATGATATATATAGTTATATTTCTTGTATTTGGATGCTCATAGGTATGGATGTTCATGAATCTTATGTATATGTCTAATGGTGGCATGTGGAAGGATAAATATGGCTATTGAAAACTTTACCATTATCTTGACAACTAATTATGGCTATATGATTATCTTATTGTAATGAACCTAAGTTAATTCGATAGATATTAGTGAAGTTGAATTAGGAAGCATGGATTGTGCTTTATTATACACATTTTACGTTTAAAAATATGGGTCTAATTTTTGTGATATTGAAAGTCAGTTAAATTTCTTCAATAGTATATCCAAGGTATAGGGATATATTAGTGGTAAGAGTAGTGTAGGATAAAAAGGAGAATGTATAAAGAGGGGAAGGTCTAGAAAGGTAATGACATGGTAATGGAAGGAGAAGTTACACTATAAGGTTATATTTTCATAGGATAAGGAGGAATGGTATGAAGAACATATTTGTATAGGATAGTGCTAGTAGTAACAATGGTGTGAACATATATAAAAGGATGGGAGATAAGAAAAATACTAGTGGAGAGAAAGGCAGTAGGACATGGGTGGTGGATCCCATGGAAGGAATGGAGGAATCACAGGGATGAAGGTGGATGGATGGAAGAAATCCATTAGAGTGGTAATATTATGAATAGTATTAATTCCCTAAGGATAGCCACCTAATACATTATATAAATTACTAGCCAATGAGTGAGGATATTTAGGGTGGAGAGGTGCATCAATACGTAATTATCAATTTAGGAAAATATCTTGTTTAGCAACATATGTATCTAAATCATAGTCTTGATCATTATTTTTCATCTTCTTTAATGTGGCTCTTTATATGGTTGTCATTAGCTATTATATCAAAAAATGATTCAATCGTCATTTTATTTGCTAGCCATATTAGAGTTAAGATGAAAACTCCATAAAACAAGATTTTAAAGGATATTAATTTAACTAGATAAAAGATCAAGGAAAACACTCTCTTGAACATGCAATATACCCCAATTGCTTAGATAATGCATATTTCCTAATAATGTGTGCAACTAAAAACGAATAACATGTAATGAATGGATGTAGGTGATAATAATTAAATAATCCTAATTGAACTAGGGTTGTCCCTTTTATATATTTAAGAAGTTGTAAGAGCATTGTATGAAATTGTAAGATGGGAATTACTTATGAAATGTTATATGACACATAAGAGAATAAAAAAGGGGGGTTACACTAGAATATTGATTAGAATTATGAAAATCATCAAGATCATCTTAAATAATGGGTTTAAATATGTCAAAAATGGAGTGTCGGTTATGAGGAGGAGGATTTGTATTTTTTTGACAAGATGTAAAGAATTTGCTAAATACATCCTATAAACCAAGTCAAGGAATATGGTGTTGGAATTTGTGCCAAATTTGGTGCCATTTTTAGGTCATTATTTTGGCTCATGGCTTTGGTAAACCACACTTGGTTTATGGTTTAAATTTTTCCTATTTATGGGTGCTTGAGATGGAGAAAGCATAATGATTTTATAGGTATCATCATGCTACTATAAATTACTCCATATGAATCACATATTGATGATACTACTATAAGGGTATGCACATGAATATTTTATTGTAAATGATATTATTATCAAATAATATAATTGGTTCATGTTTTTTGTTGTGGGATTTTGCTTCCAAGAGGATTTTCCCATGTACACAATTATGTTATAAATTTATAATTTATACATTTTTCTTGTAACTAAAATTAAATCTATTTTGCATATTTATCTCTCGATAGGTTAATATGGGAAGTGTTTCCACACCTCAAATTCCTTTTAAAATACTATCCAAGTCTTAATCAATTTACATCCTCTATCTTATTGTGCAATACCTACCTACCACCAAAAATGTGTAGAGATGGAAATTTTTAATGTTACAAATGATACAATTTGTGGTTCTATTTGAACTTCATAACTTTATATTGTTTGTTTCCATATGCTATTAAGTTCTTATATATGTTTCACTTGGTCTTTCCATTTAGGAGCAGGCTATCCATAGCTTTGATTGTTGAAATGGGAAGGCATATTTCATTTACACATAGGACATAAAAATGTATGCAAAATGGGGAAGCAAATCCAATTTGAATTCAACAAATTTGAAAACGCTTTAAAAACTTTCAAACAAATCAAATTTGAATTCAACAAATTTGAAAAAAATTGCATCTAGGGTTTTGAAATTTAACAAATAAATGCATTTTGAACTATAAAAAATTCGAATTTCAAATACCTGGTGCTCGAAATGCAAGTCAAGTTGATGAAGTTTGGAGAGACAAAGTGGAGTTTGCGTTTCGCTGGAAAGAACAAGTCAGTTTGTTCGCCGTCATGGTCTCAGTTCGCCGCACGCACGGGAAAGCAACTAGTAAATTTAGAAAGTGAAAATGACAGTCAAAATGTGAATATTTTTGTTTTTATTCATATTTAAAGGGGTTCAGTCGAACCCATGTTTGACCGAACCCATTTAAATATGATTATTTTTATTTAGGGTTTAGTGGTTCAACCAAACATATGGGTTCATTCGAACCCTTAATGAGGTTCGGTCAAACCATTTGGTTCGACCGAGCCCCTTGAGTTTGGGGAAAAGGAAAAAAATGAAATTTCCTTCCTCATGTAAATTGTAAACCACTATTCTAAAGCCACCCCCATGACATCAATTGTAAGGTCATTAGATACTGCACTTGCAAGCATAATTTTTTTTTGCAAATTTAGGTCAAATTCATATGTCTCTACTTTAGGGGAAATTTTAGCTTAGACTCATAAGTTCTTTTTCCTTAAGGATAATTTTATTTGTAAATATGCATGTGTTGTGGATAACTTCATTTGATACTTTGTGCTAGTGATAATTTTAGCTAGGACTTGTAAATATTTTATTCTAGGTACAAATTTATCTCAAAATATCTCTCATTATTGTGTATATTTTGTTTTTGATATAAAATTAGCATAGAATTATAAATATCTCTTTATTTTATGAGTTTAATAACTCATATACATTTTCCTTGAGTAATTTAAGCTCACTCTTTAAGATAATTTTAGCCAAGGCTTATAAACTTTTTTCTATAGAGAGAAAAAATAATGGATGTTTGTAAACATTTCTTTTTTAGGTTAGTTTTTTAATCCATAAGCACTTTTGACTAGAGCTATGAACTAGTGAGGCCACAAATGGGGACCTCATCCCAACATGGATGCACAACAACCACCACTTCTATGAATCAGAAGCCCAATAGGGGTACAAAGCTCACAAGCACACCAACCCTAGAAATTAATGCCTAGTAAAACAACAATAGCAGCAATACTATAGATCAAGTCTAGAGAATTGAACCCTAGTGGTCCCAACAAAAAAACCACCACTCATCCAATGCACCACGGGCTCATGCCCCTTTTTCAGGTTAGTTTTACTTAGAAAACTTTAATAGTTTGAATGTTGTGAGACAAGAAAATATTTAATGGACTAAATGAGAAAAGAATTTCAACAAGTGTGGTATACATCCAAATTTGACACCCTTAATTTATCCAAATTTATCACTTTTCGCCTAAGCATCCTCTTTTACTAAGTTAATTAAGTAATATTACTATTTAATTAATATTCCTAATTGCCAACTCGCATTTAATTAATAAATAAATACCTTACCCTCCTTAATCCCTCCTTTCATCAAATGAATTAAATAAATATTACATTTATTTAATTCCTCTATGTCATTTTCATCTAACTCTAATCCATCTCTTAATCTCTTCATTAAGAATGTGCACATGCCTAATCCTTGATTAGGATGTGTCACATCCTCCAACTTTTGCAAGTTGGCTTCTAATCCACATTAACCCCTAATTATCCTCTAATTACTGATTAGTCAAACCTAATTAGTACCTTGGTCAACTCTTCCCCCCCCCAAGAAATTTTTAATTCCTTTTTATTTATCCTAGATTCCCCTCTTTTATATGTGAATTTTTAATTCACATTATATCCTTCCAAGGCTTCTAGAACCTTGGACTTGTCACAATCTCCACATGTGACCAAGTCCCACCTTTTTGGAGCCCACCTTTTATCCTTTAGATTCTCCTAAGAATGTGAATTTTTAATTCACATTTATTATCCCCAACCACCTTTCCTTTTCCCATGTAGATTTTTGAGGAATTCCAAAATTTCTCAAATGTCCCTTTCACTCCCACTTGGGGACAAGAAATCCCTTTTTAAGGAAATCTCCTCACTCCCCAAGGTGCATGTCCTTTCTCCACCTCATGTACCTTCTTGGCACCTCACTTACACCCCATATCCCCTTGTCCACTTCATCCTCCACATGGCAAGATGTGAGGGCTTGTGGGCTCTCAACCCACCATAGCCCTTCATCTTGGCCTTGTTGGAGCAATCTTGACCATTGAATTCTCTAGAGAATTCAAATTCTCCTATAAATACCCCCCCTCAAGGGCATTTTCAACACTTTGTATTTTCATAACTACATGTTGCCAATTTACATCTTCAATCCTTTGCCATCATTTAGCCATCTCTTTTAATCATCTTGCACATTGAATCTTGCATTTAGTCACTCAAGCAATCATCTAAGGAGGACACAAATCATTCCAAGCAAGGGCCAATCAAAGAAATATCAACATCAAGGAAGGTGAAACTATTTGTATTTCATTTTATTCATTTTCCTTTTCGTTATATCACTCTTTTGGCTCATCTTGAGGTGTCCTTGGTCTTTATCACTTGGTATTTCTAGTTGTTTTGCACGCTATAGAGTAGGATAAATTCCAAGGTATACAAGAAGCAATGGAGGCATCTTCAAACAAGACATAAAAATTTAAAATAGCTTGGTAATGGGGGAATCTTTAGGAAAGACAAGGCAAGGGAATTTTCAAACACTAATAAGAATAATGATTAAAAATTGTTTAGAACATAACCTATAACAAGACTAATAATGGAGCATGTGAGAGCCCTCATTCCTACATGAGGGCCTCATCTTGCTTATAATAGAACATGTGAGAACCCTCATTCCTATTAAATTAATTAAGGGCAAGGAAAATGCTTTAAGTGATGGTTCTCGCTCGTCTAGCTCAGACACTAGCACTATTGGGGAGGAGGAGTGGAATGAGGAGGGAAAGGATGCGTCTTCTTCCCCTGTTGCCCCTTCTAAGAAGAGGAAGAATGGAAACCCTAAAGGAAAATGGGCTACCAAGAGGATTACTATTCAGGAATCAGAGTCCCGAACTGTTGGCAACGATACGGAGGTTGGTTCTGGGGATTCCAGGTCTAAGGACAATTTTGTATTTAATGGGAAGGATGATGTTGTGGTAGGAGGTAAGGAGGAGGGTTTGTAGGAGAATGTTGTGGTTATGGAGGCCAAGGAAAATCCTAGAAGGGCTTCAAAGTGTATTGTAAAGTTGAAAAATCAGGAGCCAAAAGATTTTTTAAATGATACAACAGAGCATTGAAAGGAGAAGGGTATAGAGGAGAAGACGGTTGAAATTAATGATTCCTCGGTTCGAAACACACCAAGTGTGGAACCCTCTAGTGAGAAATCTATGTAGAAGGAGGAGGGCGTTAATCCGAAGCCTAGCAAGGTTGAACCTCTTAAAGTAAACCCGCTTCCAGAGGACTTCTTGTACCTCAACAATGATACCACCTCAATATTTGAACTCCTTGACATAGCACATGTGGGGGGCACTGGTACTTTCAAGTTGGCGAAGTGGACTCTACAAGAATTCAATAGGGTGAATATCAAGATCATGGGATTGAAAGAAAATGTGCAAAATATTTTGAAGGGCTCTGCCTCAGACATTCTAATTGATAGAATTGTGGATTTAAAGTGTTCTTTTTCTAACTTCAAGTCCTTATGTGAGCAACATCTCTCTGATTTGGAGGCCAAGGTTTTGGACACCAACGCAGACATCAAGAAACTTTTGCAAGCCTACCACATCATTGTTAAGAATAGTGTTGACTCCTTGGAGGTCCTATTCCACAAGATTAGTGAGCTAAGAGAAGACCAACTCTACTTTATTGAGTTGATGTAGGAGAAGGACCAGTCTATTGAAGGAAAAGGAAAAAAGGTTGGGAAGGATGATACTAAAGGCCCTGCTACTAGAGGGAAGGGAAACATGAGGAAATCCTTTGAGGAAGAGAAAAAAGAACTACTAGACATGATTGATCTTCATAGGAACTAGGAGCTTGAGGTGGCTAACACCTTAAGGAGCATGAAATAGTGTCCAATTTTGTGTTTTTCTTTGTTGTTTTCCTTTTTGTTGGGTCTCTGTTTGTTTTTTGTTGCTTTTTTTGTTGATGATTGTTGCTAATGGCTTAATGTTTTATCTTTAAGCAACATTTTGTATGTTTAGTTGTAAAGGGTTTTGGGTCCCTTCAAAACCTGTATTTCCCATATAATCAAAACAAGACCAATGACACACTTAAGAGGATGGTGGTTAAATAAATTTCAAAGATTAGAATGGTGAATTGATTGGTTGATATTGTGTAGAGTACCTAGGGGATTCATCACCCCCAAGGCTCTAGGTCACAGAAGAGCTTGAAGGAATGAACTACCCTAAACTGCCTCAGCTTGATCAATAAGTAATGATAGGTGTTTTAGAAATTGGTGAGAAGACTAAAAGGGTCTTGGACTCTAACTCAAACAACTCTCTATCTGGGGATGAAAATGTGGGAATCGGATTGCAGTGCACCACACTGGATTCTCAAGGACACACTATCGTCCTATACTAACAGCGAGTTAAATAATAGTCAAATACTCTCAATGTTTTACAACTAACGGATTTTATAATTTAATAGTTTAAGTACGAAAATGCAAAGATAAATAGTACAAAAAGAAGAACACTAAAGAGAATTATTCTAGTGATGAAAAAGATAAAGAAAGAATAGGAAAATATACCACTCATGTGAAATCCAATTCTTCAGCTATAACTCCAAATGGATGAACCTACACCTAGACACATGAAAATAGGAAAAGTGTTGGGTTGTTTTTAGAGGTATTCCTTAGTCAGACCCCCATTTTGGTGTTCCCACCTCCATGGATAGCCAAGATGTCATGATATAGAGAAATTTGATAAAGATAGAATGGAAAAGATGCTATCAAATAGAGTGCAAAGACAACCTGAATGCTACTCTATAAGACATAATGATGCAAGTAAATGAAAAGAGCAATATTACCTCCCCTTCTGCTATCACTCAAGGCTGAGAGAAGATAATGAGATATGATACCTTACCAAGAGGATGGAGCTTTCTATACCCTGCAAAATTAATGGTGTTGCAATAAGAAAGTGTTATAGAGCTCAAGAAGAGAGCTTGTAGCAGAAAGAAGAGGCAATAATGATCAAGAAAGAGAAAGAGAGTGATAATTAGCAAGAGAGATCAAGAGTGAAAGAATTAGATGAGGATAGGACTTGAATGAGTTTGAATGAGAAAAAAGGAGGTAAGGAGTCATTTTTCATCATTCAAGACCTGACAAAGGATGTTACCTTTGCAACCAACTAGGAGACGTAATGCTTCTATGAATCTAAGAGGTAGGAATCTATCAGGATGATAGCATGGTGCACATACATCCATGTGGCACACACGCGGCCCCAAAAAAAATTCCTCCACTGATACAAAAAGACAAGGCTACATGGAAGGAACAGGAAGACGGTGGTGGGATTTGCATCATCAAACTTATAGTTTCTAAAGTAAGGGTAAAATAAATGGGAAATTTTCCTAGGGTGCAAATTTGCACCATTACATTTTTCCCCCACTTTAGCGAGCATACGTGTTAGTTTGTATGTGAGCTAAAGTAGTAAGAGGTTGAAGAGAATATACCAATGATGCCAAGGAAGAAATTCTTTGATCGAGCATACCTAGATGCAAAAGGGGGAGTCTTGACAGGTTCTCAGTCCTGTAAAGCTAGTTGGGATCTCACCAAAAACATGTTAGGTGAAAAATCCAATCATAAGACACAAGAAGAAACAAGTTGGCATGATAATAAATAGCCTAATTAGATACACTAGTCAAGTAGATAAGCCTACGACTATTACAAACTGTGTTGCAAGACAGTCATAGAAAAAGCAGATCCAGTAAAGTTTCCCCCAAGCTAGACACTGAGATATAAGATGTTTGATACCACAACATGTGACATCAAATATCAGATAAAATACACATGTTGCAAGACACCAAAGAGATCTTTTGAGAATAAATCTTTCAAAGGGGTTTCCTTCAACAAGGAACCCTTCAACACACCAAGTTCCCCATTCAAAGGAACACGACAATCAAAAGACACCACATTTTTCATAAGTTATTTTATCATCAAGGGATCCTTTTGAAACATCTTTCATCAAGGAATCTGTTGGAAAGAATTCTCCTTTTCAAAAGAAAGTTTTTAGACTCTTTCATTTTAGAAAAACTGCTCCTTTTTCAAAGGAAATTTTTCAAACCCTTTCACATACGGGATCCTTTTTGAAAGAAAATTTCATCCAAGAATCCTGAGAGAATACAACATTTGGAAAATCAAGGATTTCAATAAGGTATTTTTTCGTGAAGGAATTAATTTTAAAGAAAATTTTACACCAAGGAATCCTTTTGAAAGAATTCACCTTATTGAAATTTAGAACAACATGGTAGCCCCCCCTTAGGATGGTATGTATTGCATAGAGGAGCACATGGCAACCTAAGGAGAGAAAGGAGAGGCAAAGATCTTGTGGCACACAACACACAAGGAGATGTATTCATGGTATGTTGTCACACATGCAAGAGACAACATATAAGAACCAAAACATCAAGAAGCAGACAAAGACAAAGAAATCAAGAGATGGGGGGATCTGAGAATTTGGGGTCGGATCTGTTCATAGATACAAATATCTATATGATATAGTGTATAAAAAAATATTCATCAATCCCCAAAGTTCTCAAAACATGAAGAAGAGCATATGAAGAAAAAGTAAAAAAGAAAAATAAAATTGGGTCAACATGGAAGAAGGCCTAAATGCCCCCAACACTTTGCATCATCCCTAATATCAAAAAGCAATTTCACAACACATAGAAGAATGATGATACAAACAAAAGAAGTGTATGAAAAAAATTTCATGCTTGTATCCAAGAACCTACAAGGGTAGTGAGGGTCCTCTAGGTAGGATCACAAACATGAAAAGACAAGCATGGGGGAACACAAACACACAAACAAATCTAATCTACATATAAAGAAGAGGTACCACCCTAGTCCTCATCGACTAGTAGGTCATCCTACTCCCTTGATCTAGATCATTATAAGGGGAGGGTGAACGGGCCTGTAAGGGCAGGATAGAAAGAGCGGTACCCTCTGACTCACCTACAACAGGGCCAAGGAAGAAGGCATCTCAAGGTCTTATTCACCAAACTCTTCTAAAGTAAAATTCATCGATCTTGTAAAGATAAAAGAAAAAGTCGGGATATCATCCACCAAATTGAACATGCACTTCACTAGTGTGCCATGTGTTAACCTAGTGGGAGAAGAACAAAACACCCGAGAGTCATTGCCAACCTCATCGAGAGGGGCTGCCACCGTCACGAGGGTGGTGCAGGCCTAGAAGATAGAACCAACTTCTGAAGAATTTGAACCCTTCTTCTGACCTCCACTCATAGCGAGGTCATCCTCCAACTTGCACTTCAGTGGAGGATGTAGGATCCCCATAGAAGAAGTGGAGGAGGAATACAAATCCACAACAAACACCACCATTGTGTTTGGCATGTCTATGGGCTAAGAGAACGGAGGGATGTCTAGGAGGGACATTGAGAGAGGGGGCTCCACGGAAGGAGTGATGAAAACTTTCACCCTTTTGGGGTGAGCATCATCAGGACCTATCAGAGGAGCTAGAAGAAAAATAAAGGCGATGGGAACCGAGGCATAAATAGTAGAAGAAAGTGAGACAACAACAGAAGATGCAGAAACATACGCCACTAGCTCCCCCTCCATCTTCTGTAAGGCGATGTGTTTCGTGGCTAAAGCCTTTTTCCTGCACTTGTGCTCATGTGCAAGCCGGTTATGTTGGTCGTGAGCACTAGAAGACACAGCCTAAGAAGAGACTAGAGGTTGTTGCTCAACCGCAAGAGTATCCTTCACAACTATTTTCGATGAAAGGATAGTCTCCTAGGTAGGAGCAAGAGGAGAAGGAGGAAGCATAGGAGCAGAAACAACCACAGGAGGAGAAATAGAAAAAAGTTCCTCAACGGTGTTCCTCTTCCCATTCTCTACCTTAGGGGTAGGTGGAAGAATAGTAGGAGGCCATGGAGGCTAAGAATCTAGAACAACCCCATAGGAAGACTTCCCCCTGCCATAGACAGTGGGTTGTAGTATTGTGGGTAGCACAAGAAGCACAAAAACTTGACACGCTTCACTTTTCTCCATGTGGGCACCATCACACTTACCATGTGAGGCATAGGAGCGAAGGCCAAAGGTGCCATAGCAGGACGAGAAGCAGAAGTAGATGGAACCATAGACACAAAAGGAGAAGGCTATAGAGCACGTGCAAGCTTCCCCTTTCCCTTGGGCAAGGCAGAAGAGGTAGCTTTTTGTTGCACTGCCTTAGAGGCTTTTACAGAAATAGCATAAGGAGACACTGGATAACTAGCCTTCGGTGTTGAGTCCCCTGTCTTATATTTAACATAAGCCTTGTATAACAAATCTCCCCTAGGAGGGAGAGGTTCGACCAAGGTAGGCCAAAAGTGGTCTAGTTCAAGAAGCCCCCATGTGAAACTGGCATTTTATAGTCAATGTCATGCACCACATGCATCTAGTGCCTTCATGAGGGAACTTTAAACATTTATGAACCACAAAGGAGACATCGTTCACAGAGGCTAGCCACGGAATGCCCGACCTAACTCGAAATAGGTCAAATTCGGGAATGATAACAAATGAGACATCAAAAGCCTTTGTTCCTACCAAGATTGATAAAGAAATAGCACCCATAGGGGCCACAAAGAGTCCATCATGGGTATAGAGGGTAGTCTCTGATTCTTCGTATCTCTCCCTATGTAATCTATTTATAAATAGAGTTTCCTTCGTTATCACATTAATCTGACTCTTCGAATCAACTAAGACACCAGTTACGACATTTCCATTAATTTGGGCAGGAATGTATTGCGGGGAAGGCTCCATATTAAGAGGCTCTTTAAGTGAAGTGAAATTTATATCCAGCATTGCACTCACATTTTCAAAAGGATGGATAGACATGAACGAAACCATGTTCACATACTCAAATGGAACTAATTCAGAAGATGTAGAAGATTATGTTACTAGATTTGCAGAAAGTGACCTACCTGTATTCCTTTCTTGAATACCCAAAAGTCTCTCTAACTACGTATCTAGAGGTCGTAGATTGGGTCGTAGGGTTGCATGCTTCACAACATAATATACAATGCACCTAGGACACGAGATAAAAATCCCCCAATACCAAGAAATGAAAACAAGGACGTTCACGTCAGGTTCACCAAAAATTTAGAGTAGGGGGATTCGTCACCCCTAAGGCTCCAAGTCATGGGAGAGCCTCAAGGAATGAGTAGCCCTAAACTACCTTAGGTTTATCAATAGGTAATGGCAAGTGTTTTAGAAATCAAGTGAGCAAACTACAAGGGTCTCAGACTACGACTCAGAAAGCTCTTTATCTAGAGATGATAGCCTAGGAATCAGACTGCAGCATGTTGCACTTGAGTCTCAGGGATGTGGCGGTGTCCCATATGGGTAGTGAGTCGAATAATAGTCAAAGACTCTCAAGGTCTACTTACAATCCAAATGACAGAGTTTTATAATTTGATAGTTTAATATGAAAATGTGGAAATAAATAGTACAACAAGAACACTAAAGAGAATTATTCTAGTGATGAAAAAGATAAAGAAATCCGTAGGAAAAGATACCACTCACATGAAATCCAATTCTTCAGCTATAACTCCAAATGGACGAACTTGTGCCTACACACACAAAAATAGGAAAAGTGTTGGGTTGTGTTTTAAGGTTTGCCTCAATCAAAACCATGTTTTGGTGTTCCCATCTCCATGAACATCCAAGATGCCATGATATAGTGAAAAAACAATAAAGACATAATGGAAAAGACACTATCAAATAGAGTGCAAAGATAGTATGAATGCTACTCTATAAGACACAATGATGCAAGTAAATAAAAAGAGCAATATCACCTTCCCTTCTACTAGCACTCAAGGCTGAGAGAAGAAGATGATGAGAGATGGCACCTTGCCAAGAGGATGGAGCTTCGTAGACCCTACAAAAACTATGGTGTTGCAACAAGAAAGCATTGTAGAGCTCAAGAAGAGAGCTTGTAGTAGCAAGAAGAGGCAAGAATGATCAAGAAGAAATTGCAAGAGAGATCAAGAGAGTGAAAGAATTAGCATAAGGAAGGGAAAGAATGAGTTTGAATGAGAAAAAAGGAGGTAAGGAGTCATTTTTCATCGATCAAGACCTAACAGAGGACGTTACCTTCACAGCCAACCAGGGGATATAATGCTTATGTGAATCTCAGAGGCAAGAATCTATTAGGATGACAACGTGCCACACAGACGTCCACACAGCACATGTGCTTCCTCGACAAATATTCTTCCATCAACGTAAAAAGACAAGGCTACGTGGAAGGAATGGGAAGACGACTATGGATTTTGCATCATTGGACTTATAGTTTCTAAAGTAAGGGTAAAATAAATGGGAAATTTGCCTAGGGTGCAAATTTGTGCCATTACATATTGTCACATGGATTGTTGTGTTTTAGCATAGCTAGTGAACAGACCATTGGCATTTAGTGAATGTGGCTAGTGAAAAGGCCATGACATCTAGTGAGCATAGTTAGAGACTTGGTAATAACTAAATGGTATAGAGTGCTAATGCATATTGGAAGGTTAGAGTGTGTAATATGATGACTAAAGAAAAATGGGGAGACATTAGAGAGCCCCACATGGTCATCTAAGTAGGCAAAGCTAGAGTGTGTTGCGGCCAGTAAGAATTGCGTTTATAGATTTTAAGTGAGATGGTTGTGTTGATTATTGTAAATCCATTAAATATTGTGTGTTTAGTATTGGATTAGATGTTATTGCATTGTCAAAAAAATTATAATTCAACTTTCAATTAATATATATATATATATGAAAATTTATATGTAATAGAGTGTGATAATTTAAAAAATATTTAATAATTTATGTTTTATTTAAAATAAATTTTAAATATTATATTATGGTAAAAATGCAATTCAATTAATAATAAAAAAATTATATTATTTATAAATATAAAATATAAAAACTATTATTGTTATAGAAAATCGATCCAAACTATTATTGTTATAGAAAATTCATCCAAAATAATATTGTTTAATGTAATACTAAAGATCAATTTAAAATATTTTCACCCAAACATTATATAAATTTCAATTTGTAAAACTCAGACAAATTAAAGGTCAAGGAAATCCATAAAAAATTTAGTGGCAAGACCGACCATATTTTGTGATTATCATTATGGAAGGTGTTTGGAAGTTCTTAAGCCATCAAATTTATAGGCTTTGAGTAGGGAAGCGAGGAGACATATTTTAAATTGGTATAAATATGAAACAGTCCCTTAAAAGGGAGGTTCAGCTCAGTGCATTCCAGCTATGTTTGACTTTAGAATGCAATATATTTTACTTCTATGTAGCATCAACCCTTTGACTCTTTGTTCATGTCTATACCAACTCCCTTGAGAAGACTTGGCTTCTAATGTCAAACAAGTTTATTTTTCAACTTAGCATAATGGGTGACAATTTTGTTGTTTATGGTATATCAGCCTACTAGGCCCAGTAGAGGGCCAATATTCAAGAATTCGATGCCAGAGAGGATTACTACTGGGAAATATTAAAAAATTCATCGCCTCTCAAGGTGCATAGATGAATTCTCATCTCATTGTACTCCAAGTCATGAAGTTTTTTTTTCTTCCTATTTTTTTGATATGTGAAGACTTCAATTTTGTTTTCATATAGCCTAATATTCCACTAAGCCCAGTGGAAAAAGAGTTAGATTATGAATTCAAGGCTGCAATGTTGACATGAATCTACCAAGAACTTTCACCACAGGGCTACAAATATGAGTGTCTGCTTGATGCCACACTCACCTCTTAAGCTTTGCATTATCTTAGATTAGGTTGAAGTGATTCAGTGTAGCATACAGATTATAATGGAAGGATTCAATTTTCAGAGTAGTAGAGAGATTCTACATTTCAGCCATGGTCATATCTTGGAGTTGAACAATTGGGAAGGAGGAGCTGCAGGAGAGAAATTTTGTAGAGGATGCATCAAACCCATCGCAAATGGAATGATCTATAGTTGTAAGCCCTGCAATTTTAACCTTCACTTAAATTGTGCACAAATCCCTCAGCAGATCAGCCATCCTACTGATAGTCATCTTCTCAATTTGCTCTCTAGTCCATGGGCTTATGCAGAAGGGGCTTGTTGATGCAAGGGCATCATATATTCTTAAAATATCTTTTTGTACTTTTCCTAAACTAATGCCATCATATGAGGAGCCAAAGTTATTATATTTTAAATTTGGATTTTTGTTTTGATTTGAGACAACAACTACCTCCCGTGAGCTCATTTAATGAGCAGCAGCAGCATTAAAAAATGGTAAAGAGAAAAGTTGAGTAGGATATTTTGAAGTCAAAAATGGGTAGGTAGAGGAATTAATGCAAATTTTTGAACGTTGCAGCTGTTTAGGTGGGATTTTTGGGAGATTTTTGGGAAGAAGCTTCCAGATTTTGGCAGTTGGGAAAAGAAGAATAGAACAACAGAAAACCAAATGATAAAACAACAGAAAAATAGAGGACATAACAGAGGAAAGAGGGTCAGAATAGCAAAAACAGAGGAGGATAGAGGAGGATAGAAGAGGACAGCAGAAGAATGTTTGGAAATAGTCAGAGAGGCCTATAGCATATAATAGGAGGACAAAAAGAAGAAAGAGGATTGACAGCTCGGGCATTCTGTTTTGCAAATATTTATGTAAATGCATGTTTAAGTGTGTAAAAATTTGATCTTTAAAAGTAATATAATATTTTCCTCTTCGTATTTGTTGTCTCTGTGCATGTGTTTATGAATTAGATTGGTTATGAGTTCGTTGTTCTAGAAGTATCAAATGTTGTGTGCAAGTTTTGAATATTTTATGTTGCTGAAATTCTGAACAGTCACCTACAACCAGTGCAACGGGTACCCACAGCAACAGTCTGTTTTAAACAGCGCTTTAGTTTGTGTCTCTACAATTGTTTTTATGCTTCCAAAACTAATTGTTGGACCTACAGCACGTGTGTAGACCTCTGTAAAGATTGTGTGAAGTTGCTTACAGCAACACAACCTTCCTTTTCTACCTGTTTGTTCGTTTAAAGTGGGTTTTTAGGTGCCTAGAAAGAGGTGGATGCCATCACTTGTGCATGTGATGCATGTGGGCAACAAATGAGACACGGATTTTCCTTTCATTGCACTCTCTGCTGATTAGATCTGCATCCTTCATGTGCAAATCTGCCCATGAAATTTGATCACCCACATCATCCGCAACAAACATTGGCCCTCTCCTTCATTCCTCCCCATCTAGACAAATCTTTTATTTGTGATGTGTGCAAAATACCTGGCCAAGGGTTGTGGTATTACCATTATTCTGAGTGTCAGTATGATTCGCATGTGACCTGCACCCAAATAACTTCTCTGAGAGAGAGTCTGATTAACGAATTTCTTGAGAATTATACAAGAGAAATAAACCAGAGAGGACCAATGGGTGGTCATATGCCCATGGGGAATCCTCATTATATGGGGAGAAGTTACAGTGAGCCTCCCCGATACTCTGCGTTTCCTCAGCCATCTGTACTCAACAGCTCCTCGTCTTTTCATGTGCAGCAACAGCAACGCCCACCACTTCCATCTGCATATGGTAATGGGAATCACAATATGTTTAGAGGGTCGGGAATGGAAAGCATAGTGCAAAATATCATGGGAGGCACTTCAAATAATTTTGATTCTGTGAATATGATCAATCCAGGAGGATGAGGAGGAGGTAACGGTGGTGGTGCACGGATATTTTGGGCAGTCTGAATGGTTTGGGGAATTTTTCAAGTGCTATGGGATCTATGTTTGGCAATAGAATGATGACAGAATTAATCTACATGATTTAAATAGATTAAGGACAAAATTAATTGTGATGAAATCTAAATGTCTTTACTAATATTTCATCAATGTTTTTTAATTTCATCATCCATACATACTATTTGCTGAAGGTTGGGCTGAGACATAATGGGTTGATAGAAAACTTGAAACTACTACTAAATATGTGATCTGTATACTTATCGTCCTTCCATTGAATTCTTTAATTCAATGAAATCAAAGACATAAAAATAGATCTATATTGAGTGTCGTAATAAACATCTTTAACTATTGGAAAGAAAACAGTCATTCATTCTATTGCATCTCAAAATGAAACAAATTTCATATATTCGAGCACACAAAGTCCAGTAGGAGGACGACAAGCTAAAAGCAAACCTTGACCGGCCACACGATTGTTGATGTCACTGTAGACGCCTCTCGATGTAATTAAACTAGCATACATATATTAAATATTAATATATATAAAATACGCCAAGAGTTATATTTTCTTGAGGTGCCTATTTTCATCAACTTATTCAAAACAACAGTAAAGCACATATGTTATCACCATTTCAATCAATCAAATAATATATGAGCAAAATAAAACAGTCGGAAAGACTCAATAGTATATTAGAGGTTAAATGCAAAGATGCTTAGTTGTCTTATGAGTTTCCCGTGAAATTTGAATTGACTAATTTTAATTATAATTTGATTTTCAATACATATGTCAAATTTCTTCTTTAAACAAATGTGATACAGTTATCAATTAAGATCAAATATTAAATTTATGTATTTTCTTCACAAAGATACTAGATAAGGTTTAACCAAACCCTAGTTTTGATTCTAGTGCATATTAAGAAAATGTAACCTTGCCAAGTTCCAAACCAAATGAGCCCTAGCAAGTCCAACAAACTCAACTCGGGAGACTTTCCATCCCACCCAATCATAAAACAACCACAAATAAAAAAGAGTTGTTAAGTTGTTAAACAAGGATGTGTGGGGTAGGGGCCCTAGCTCAGTTGGCTAAATATTTCCTTTTGCAGGAGGTTGGTCGCGAGGGCTTGTCTCCCCCACCCTTGGGGTACCGGAGGGTGTGTCACGCCAGCGCCGTCGATCACATTAAAAAGTAAAAATTTTACCAGACGCACTGCAATTTATAGGGGTCGTGCTACCTAATTCTTGCAGTCTAAATTTAAAAAGAAAAGTTGTTAAACAAGGACATTGAAAAGCACAACTGAAACATGTGATTTAGAGATGTAGAGTATCAAAAGAGATTAAAGCCACATATCAGAGCAATCCATTTATGTCATAAACAATTGACCCAATGAAGAGAAAACATCAAGGAGTAGACGGTCAAGAAAATACCTGGCAAATAATATTGTTGATAGTATTAATTCTTGCTATAATGCCTGACTCCTTGAATCTTTGTTTTGTTTTATTGCAACAATAGATTATAACAATGCAATTGGTTTCAACAAGACTAAAGCCAAATTTGCGACAACTAAACTCAAGTGAATCCAAAAAATGTAAAGCCAAACTTGTGAGAAATCCAACTCTATGAGAATAAAGCCAAACCTGCCACCATGAAGTTTTGAAACAGTTATGATTCAACATCTTCTTTTAATAGAAGTCTTCATGAATTCAAAGATAATCTAAACAAATATGAATAAAACATATTTAAAACTACTTTAAAAATAAAAACTATTGAAAAATAAATAAAAATAAAATAAATACACTATAAAATTACAAATAAATACATTGAAATTTCTTATAATTATAAAAATATATTTGCCTTACTACTATAAATAAAAATAATGTATATATATATATATATAATTATAAAAAAAATAATGTATAAATATATATTATAAAAATATATATATATAAATATATATTATAAAATAAAAATAATGTATAAAAATATTTATAATGTATAATGTATAAACATTCAAAATAAAAATAATGTATAAATATATAATATAAAATAAAATAAAATAATCTTTATAATTATACAAATGATGAAATACTATTGCAATGAGAAAAAATGATGAAAATAAGTGTCTCAAGAAGGATAAATAATAATGTTATATAAATACTAATCTATTATAATTATTAATATTAAATTTTAACATTAATAATAATAAAAATCAAATCATTATAAAATTGATTATGATATAAAAATAAGTATTTTAGAGTGAATAAGATATCAAAATATTTAAAACCGTTTTTAAATCTACTTTAAATCTGCTTGAAAAAATGTCCACATATAATGAATGTAGTTATGCTAGTTGCATGTCATTTGAACGTCAAATTCAAACTAAAGAGTTTTTCCTTATTTTGATGGATGCCATTGTAATACACCTCTTGGATAAAAATAAAACATATATGAAAATATCTTAATAGAATGTGATAATTTAAAAAATATTTAATAATTTATATTTTCTTAAAAACACATTTTAAATATTATATTGTAATAATAAAAGAGTAATTCAATTAATAATAGAAATTATTTATTATTTCTAAATAAAAGATTTTAAAATATATTGTCGCTATAAAAATTTGATTAAGTGTAACAACCAAATTAGAGATATTTTCAATTGGTAAAACTGAAAGACAAATCAAAGGTCAAAGGAAATCCATAAAATCTTTAGTGACAAGTAAGACGATATTTTGTTGATTATCATTATGGAAGGTGTTTGCAAGTTCTTGAGCCGTCAAATTTATAGGATTTGAAGAACAACTTTAAGGAGCAGAGAAGGGAGGAGACATATGTTAATTTGGTATATATATGAAACAGTCCCTTAAAAGGGAGGTTCAGCTCAGTTAAGTCCACTAAATCTGGCCTCTGTCTAAAAATGAATGGATACAGCCATGTTATTTTACTTCTGTGGAACATCCTACCTTTTGACTCTTTGCTCATGTCTATACCAACTCCCTTGAAAAGACTTGGCTTCTAATGTCAAACAAGTTTATTCTTCAACTTAGCATAATGATTGACAATTTTCTCGTTTATGGTATATCAGCTTACTTAGGCCATTAGAGGGCCAATATTCAAGAATTCAATGCCAGAGAGGATTGCTGGGAAATATTAAACAATTCATTGCCTGTCATGGTGCATAGCTAGATGTTCATCTCATTATACTCCAAATTATAAAGTTTTTTGTTTTCTTCCATGTGTTTGCAATTGAAGACTACAATTTTGTTTCCATGTAGCAAATTGAAGGGCTGCAACGTTGACATGAATCCTACCTAGAATTTTCACCACAGGGCTACAAATATGAGTGTCTTTTTTATGCCATACTCACCTCTTAGCATTAGCTTGAAGTGGTTCAGTAGAGCATGCAGATTATAATGGTGGGATTCAATTGGCAAACTGGTAGAAAGCTTCTACGTTTCAGCCATCCTCATATCTTGGAGCTAAGCACCTGAGGAAGAGAAGCAGCAGGTGAGCAACTGTATTGTAAAGGATGCATTAAAGCCGTTGCAAATGGATTGGTCTAAAGTTGTAAGCCCTGAAATTGTTTTCTGCACTTAGGGTGTGCATAAATCTGATAAACCATCCTGCTGATAATCATGTTCTCAATTTACTTTCTGGGCCCTAGGCTTATGCAGAAGGGGCCTCTGAAATGGATTTGTTTATGATTCTTAGGATCATTTGGCTTAGGATTCTTTTAAATTCCTTCTGTAAATGCCTCTGAAATGGATTTGCTTATGCTTACCATCCTACTTACAATGGGCTTTGCGTGCTCGTTATTTAAAATTGTTTTATTTTGAGATGCAATCAAACGAGTAACTGTTTTATTTCTGAATTGTTAAAAATGTGTTGTTCACCATTGGAGAATGAATTGGAAGGCGATATTGGAAATAAAACTCACTGGATAAAAATAACTAATCGGCAAGAAGAAAAGAATCAAGAACAGAAAAGAATTGCAGAAAATTATAAGTAACACCATAAAGATCGATTGGAAGAACCCATAGAAGTGTAGTTTATCACATATTTATTAAAAAAGATTGTTCAGGTAAGCCAACAGCATTTCAATTCTTGAAGTTCCACAGAATAAAGTATCGTTACAGCAACCAAGAAAATACAGAGAGAATGGAAGAATGGCTATAATCAATAATGCTGCTGAGAAAAGAAGCTTGGAAACAAGAAATCCCCAATCCCCATTACACTTACAAAACATTTTGCCAAATCAGACAGACAAGCACCGTACTGCACACAGCCGGTCAATCAAATGACCTCAAGATGGGCGAAATCTGGAAAGAATGCGCTCCGGCACTATCAATGGGGTTATGGAGTACTCTGTGTGTATATATTGGAATTGTGTAGACGTATATACACAGTGCATACTGTTCAGCGCCAGCGGAGAGGCTGTCGGAGAAAGCGTAATGCAAAGGCAGCGGAGACGATATTGAGCGTGAGAGGAAACTCCGTACAGTGGCAGGGCGCATCAGAGGCGGGCAACGGCGTGAGCGCTTCTAGTACAGGCTGCTGGGAGGGAGCCGTGTCCTTCACCGGGCTTAGGGTTTGGGTACCGTAGCGCTTGAAATCGAGCACCGAGGCGACGCCGTGGACGGCACAGGAGGCGTCGACGTAGATGTCGGGGTGCGTGATGACGGCGTTGTTGAGAGTGAAATTTGAGGCGCCGTTGCTCGTGAGAAGAATGGTGGCGTTGGGCAAGAGCGTGGGCAGGCGCGTCCCGACATGGAAGTGGAGCAGATCGAGGAAGGTGAAGTGGCGCGGCACGGTGTGGTAAAGAACATCGGAGGCAGTGAGCTCCGATGTGAGCGAGAGGGAGTCGAGGGCGTCGTCCGTGGGCACCAAGAACGTGGCTGTCATGGGAAGGTTGTCGGGATTCATGGAGTACATGACGTTGCCCCATTCGCCGAAATCCCCTGCAGCCATCATCGCCTCCACCATGTTGTGCATCTGGTTAATGCTTCCTTTTCCTCTTTCATGCGAGCTTTTGTTATTAACACCACTTTCCCTCGCAGCGCTGCAACCGGGAGCCCTCTCCAAGCAAAGCACAAAGAATAGCAGTACCATCATCAGCCACAGCTCGCCCATGGCTGCCAAGAAAATGCACTGAACAAACTTCTTGTTTGAGCTGTTGAAACACCAGAGAGAAAAGAAATAGAGAAATAGCGAACTCCTGAGAAAAGCAATACAATTTTTAAAGAAAATTAAGTACAGAGAATCTGAAAGAAAATACCTCTGAGCTGAATTGTTACGTCGAGGTAGTTGTTTTCGAAGCCTCCGTGAGAAAATGGCAGATATCGTGCTGTGAAAATGGGCGGAGATGCGAGTAAGCAAGAGCTGAAATCCGAGAATTCAAGAAATAATAAAAGAAACGCTGGTTAAGATTAAATATATAACACTCAAGTTCATAATCTCGTCCGAGTTTGTTATCACCGGTGGACGCGTGGGCTCATCTAATTGCACTTGAAATTTAGAGAACTATATTATAAGTAGGTAGATGTCGGTAAGTCTCAAGGGATCATATAGAAGAAGATGCAGCAAGGGATAGATCTAGTTGTAGAGAATAAAGGAGTGTTTTTTTCAAAGAGTTTAGCTTGTTTAAATTTAGAATATTGTTCTTTATAGGGAAAAATTTTTAATAATCGTTTAGGTGGTAGGTAATGGACCTTAATCTATCTTATGGGCAAATCAAGAATCAAATTCATGATTTAGGTTATCTAAAGTGGCAATTGAGATCAAGTGAGCTGACCTCAAGCGTTTGAAAAAATAAAGGAGTTGTTAGTTAGGAGTAATTTGTATAACAAAATGAAAACTAAAGGATTATTACTAGAAAGGTGGGAGGTAAGAAGGAAAGATGTATGAATCCAACAAGGAAAATCGAAAGGAGGAATCAAAGACCCAAGAGAGCATGAGAAGAGTAACTAACAAAAGTACAACATGATTGTATAATTCAAGCAGCCAAACTCACAAATATAATGTGGGGGGTATCCTAATGTTTAAGGGTATTTATGATACTTGTTATGAGTGGCTCAAACCCTAACCTTTGTCTCATTTGAGATTTTTGAGTGTTTGATTTTTATTAAAAAAGCAAGGTAAGGGCCCTTCTCCCCATACAACAAAGTATCAAAAATAGGCCTCACAACTAGCAATTCAATCCCAACAAAACAACCATAACAAAACAAACAAACCAACCTAGAGAACATAACATAACTAGGCCACCCAGCCACCCTACAGAGCATCAAAAAGGAACCTTGAAACCACCCAAAGAAAATAGAAAACTATAGGAAACCACACCAAACACAGAGGCATGTAGGCCATACAAAGGAAAAGGCAGGTAGGCCCCAAAACAAGGAAACAACAAAACCCAATTAAATCTTAGGACTATTAATTTCAACTCACACTCCTTTAACAGGTTTAGCTCATCACTCCAAGGGTCCTTTCCTTTTGGAACATTGTTCGCAGTTGGCTTATCCATTTCTTGAGTTGATTACATTCTCCTCTGCCTCTTCCTAACCTTAGACAATTCATTCACAATTCCAAAGATTGCCTTTTTCATAATACCATGGGTAATGGAGATCAATCTATTAAAAGCCTTGTCCATCCTATCAATTTTTTTCCTATAGAGCAATAAACTAGGTCTTGTAATGTTGAAGGTACCTATTATCCAATGCCCTTTCATACTCAGGGTCAACCATAGCTTGCACATTTTCTTCTTCATGTTCTTTGTTTTTTTTTTAGTTGCTTAGATTCAACATCTTCCTTCGAGTCCTTCACTTCATCTTGTCCAAGACCCTCCTCCTCTTCATCATCCTCACTACTGATGGATTCATCACCTAGGTCCTCTTTAAGAACCACCTCCAATTCCTTTTGGCTCAAATCTAAGGGTTCCTCTTGTGAAGGGATAAATTCTTCATCCAAGGACCCATCTTCATGTTCATCAAAACACAACATTTTTCCTTTAGCATTTTGCCCCACCAGTATTGCATACCTTCTTTCTCCTTTTCCACTACTGGAGTCTTCTACATGGTCATCTTCCCCCTCATCCGGGATTTTAATTATGTTGGCGTAAAAACTAACACCTCTGGAGTGCAGGTTTGTACAGACAGCTATGCACACTGCATAATGAGTGCTCTTCAAATTAGGAGGGGAAGCTCCCTCGCAGTGTTGGAATGCGTGAAAAGAAAAGTAATATAAGTCCTATCTTTTTGTTCTCAGCTAGAAGAGGCACAAGGTTAAGAAAACCAAGAACGTTGCAGCTAAGGATTTTCTGGTTTCGCAGATCATTAACTACAACTAAGCTAACTACTTTAAATCTATCCAGTTTCCTCAAGAAAACAGAGCATGAGGAAATGGAGCAGGAATGATTATCAGACGATAAACGAGTATAGATTCTCAACTTGAAGGCAAGGTGGTGCATCTATCAGCTCAATCTAGACAAGTTTATTGGTAACAACATCACACGATAAACTAAATAAGGATTCTCTACTTGAAGGCAAGGTGGCGCATCTATTATCTCAATTTGAATTAGCTTATTGTTCACGACAACACACGATAACCAAGTGCAGATTCTCTACTTGAAGGCAAGGTGATTCTAGACTTTATTTTCGCTTTGCATGCAAGTTTCATCAAGTTCTAGAGAAGAGTTGGCGGATTTTTCAGAAGCAGACAAGCAAAACTTTCTATCTTCTGTCTTATTTCTTCTATTTCTCATCTTAGGTACTTTCTTCGCATGTCAAAGAAATTCAACATATTTTCAGAGTTTGATCATCTGGGTTCTCATATTTCAGTATTTGCAGCAAAACCCATGTCTTAGATTTTTTCGAAATGTCACTTTAGGCCTTCATTCTCCGCTTTTCCGTGGCTTTTTTCAAGATTTATTTGCATGTGGGTTGTAATCATCTTTGAAAATCGCATCATCCATTGTTCTGGGACCATAGCAATAAAATCCATGCCCAGATTTTCTCGTACCCGTTCTCGAAGCCTTAAAACCCTCGCAAATTTCGACCGAAAAGTCTTTGCATGTTAGATAAACGCATTTTTTCGCCAATTTTGTTGTGGGTTGTCTTAGAATCATTTTCCTGACAAAACCCATAAGCCCTGCAAATTTTGGTAAAAATTATTCTCCGACAGGCTATTTTAGCCTCACCGAGCTTTTTCAGCCTCTTCAGAAAGTTGTCAGAATATAGTCATGTTCACAGTCAACGGGCAAGTTTTTCAGAAGGCAGTTCAACTAGACTGAATTCAAGACCAAATTGGTCTTAATTTAGGTTTTCATCAGAGCAGCTGACAAAGAAGCGTTAAGTTGCAAAAGGAACAGAGATCACTTCATTTACGGAGCCGCCAAAGTCACTCTGATCTTGTGCCATTATCTTCGTGAAAATGGTACCTACGTTGATCTCGAGGTTGTAATAAACCGAAGCCTACATGTTTGAGATATCTTGATGGAGGTTCTGATCACATTTTAGTAATTTCAAATTTAGTTTCAGAAGGCGGCTCAAGATGGCATGCATACAGTAAAAGAGAGCGACAAAGAATTGAAGAGACAGATTATTGCTTTAGACGGTATCAAAGTGCCAGATGACAGAGAGATTGATGAGTTCTTGGTCGAAGTGTTAGACCAAGATGACATGGAGTGATCTGCCAGTTGGAACCTGCAGTTAGTTTCGAGGGTTGAGTCATGAGCAGCAGTTAACTCGACTTTCAGTCTTGAGTTTACTTGCTGACTTAACACATGCTTATCTCGCCCTTGGAATTATCAACACAGGAGTTAGGGTTAGGGTTTCCAGTTAACTGAAGGGTAAGATCCAGCTTAACTTTTGTTTTTAGTTATGACTGCCGCCACAACTACTGAAATATGCACTAATCCCATGGTAGCTTTCCAGCTTAATCAGATAGTTTATTTTATTAGGGTTTAGTACAAATTCATGCATTATTAAGATCTCCAGAGTTGACTCAAGGCATTTTAGGTTACCTACACCTTGATGTATATAAATAAGAGCTTTGCTCATTTGTAAATAACTTTTGCTTGAGAGAAATATATGCTGCGCCTACCTTGCCCTCAATATTGCTCTTTTGGTATTTGTTCATGTGTCTTCACTATTACGATTAATTGTTATGCCACATAGGGTTTCATGCAATTGTAATGGTGAATTCTTTTTATTTTGTGCATCTTTACCATTATGATCAATTGTTATGCCACATAGGGTTTCATGCAATTGTAATGATAAATCTGTTTGTGAGTCTTTACTATTATGATCAATTGTTATGCCACATAGGGTTTCATGCGATTGTCATGGTAAATTCTTCCCATAGTTTAGATAAATCTGTTTTGTGCCTAATAAACTTGTTTAGATTGAGATAATAGTCGCGCCACCTTGCCTTCAAGTAGAGAATTTGCACTTGGTTATCGTGTGTTGTCGTGGACAATAAACTAGTTCAGATTGAGATAATAGATGCGCCACCTTGCCTTCAAGTAGAGAATCTGTATCCAGTTTATCGTGTGATGTTGTTACCAATAAACTTGTCTAGATTGAGCTGATAGATGCGCCACCTTGCCTTCAAGTTGAGAATCTATACACGTTTATTGTTTGATAGTCAAACCTTGCTCTGTTTCCTCACACTCTATTTTCTTGGGGAGACTGGATAGAATTTATGTAGTTAGCTTAGTTGTAGTTAATGATCTGCGAAACCAGAAAATCCTTAGCTGCAACGTTCTTGGTTTTCTTAACCTTGTGCCTCTTCCAGCTGAGACAAAAAGACAGGAGATAGTTTAGATTACTTTTCCCTTTTCAAGCATTTTTGTTAAGCACTATGAGGGAGCTTCCAGTCCTAATTTGAAGAGCACTCATTACGCAGTGTGCATAGCTGTCCGTACAAACCTGCACTCCAGAGGTGTTAGTTTTTACACCAACAAATTGTAACCATTTTCACAATTCTTGGCTCATTATTATCTTTCCCCTTATGTTTGAAACCAGAGGGATTACCCTGAATTTTCTTTCCATTAGAAGGGGAACAAGAAGGGTCCTCTTTGATTGAAGGGCCTTTTGGGGCTGACTTTTTAGCATTGGGGATTCTTGGAATGAGAGAGAGAGGTAGACTAGGGAATTTTGTTAGAAAATTCAAGCAAAGCAATATGAAGGGGGGATTAACGCCCAACTAAGCCTCAAACAAAAAATTGGCCAAAATCTATTTCTTGCTAGATCTAGGGTTGAGATGGGGGTGGGGCTAGTTATTCAAGGATTCAACTTTTTAGGGTTCATCAACATTTGAAGGGCTAGGTAATAGAGTGAGGGAAAAGTTATCATTATACAACCTTTGAATCAAGCCTTGGTGAAGGGGAGGTGATGCACCTTTAGCTTTACATTGTTTCAACGAGGAAAGCAAAAAAAATGGTATATTAATTCTTTCATTTCTCCTTATGTGATTTAGAAATGGAAAATGGTAACCGTGAGCAGTAGTATATCTACCTCCTAAGGTAAAGTACTTCATTATGTGTACACTCACCAGTCCATAAGGAGCTGGAAGCTTTTCACGATCATACTCATTTTGACATCTCTGCAGCTTATCATCACCTTCCAAAAAACTATAAATAAAGCGTTAATAGTTACCATTACTAACCTTTGCAACTTTGCCGGTATTGGCATGGTGTGATGGTTTAAAGGTGGCATTGTTGTTCTTGCCACCAAGGTTCAAACCCCATTGGGGTGGCATTGTTGAATGGATGTATTCCGGTTCATAGCTCCGGTCAAAAGCGTTTACCCCTTGAATAAAAAAAAAAACCTTTGCAACTTTCAAGCCTCGACATTCTAATCTAGTAGCTTCAACAATAAATCTTGGAGTGATAGCGAAAGTGATGCTACTAGTTTTAATGTTATCCTCTGACCAAGAGTTGAAGAACTTGGAAGTCAGTTCATTATTAAACCCTTTCATCGCCATGAAAAAGGGGATCATACCCACCTCTTCGAAGAGCTTCCAAAGTTCCATGTTTTGACATTGAGGCACACAAGATAGCAACCTAGACCTCTTTCTTGCCCCTGCCCCATGTTCATTCTACAACTAGTAGAATTTATCTGCCCTTTCACCTCAAAGTTGTCTAAATTCTCATAAGAGCTCACTTCCAAATAGTAATGACAATTCTCCCAAGCTTTAGAAATGAAATGGATTTTATGAACCCACAAAATCTTTAAAAAAGCTAGAATTTTATCTCCTTTCTTCTAGAAAGATTGGCCAATATTTTTAATAATACCATTATCATAATTCGAGGCCGACTAAATCTTTGGCTAGATCATATCAATCTTTAGCCACAACCTAGAACCCATGTGAGGAATAGGGTCAGTGCAAGATCATGGGGGGCCAAACTAGGCCCCTAAGTGGCAATGAAAAACTAGAAAAGCAAAGTTACACAACTTGACATAAAATTTTGAAAATAGATTATTAACATAATTTAAAAAATATGTAAAAACAAAATTTGTAAAAAATTGAATCTAGTTTCTAAGCTACTAGTCCTTTTTTGAAAAAAAAAAATCTATTTAGTGAAAATTTAAAATTTCAATGCAGTAATACTAAATTCTGAAAAATAAAAGTGTGTTTGTTTCACAAATCTCTAAAAATAAATATTTTTTCTAAATCTTTCAATATAAGTAGAGAAAACATACTCGGATGTGACAGATAATTTTTTATAATTTTTTGGTGAGTAAATATTTAGTTATAAATTTTCTAGTAGGAATTTTTAAAAATATTAAAAATCATTTGTTTGGCCACCCTAACTTAGTCAAAAAACAATGAAATTTAATTTATTTATTTTTAAACTATAATTTTTGAAGCATACTATGTGATGCATCTTTCAGATTCAAAAAATGTTTAACTATTTAAAAGTTATAATTTTTTTTAAATTAGCCTATCAATCAGGACTTTGCACATAATGCATGTAGAAATCAATAATAATTACCTATTAAATTTAAAATAAAGCATATCTTATATTGGTAGAATGTTGTCAATTTTTTGAACAAACCCTTTTCATTTCATCAAAATCAGATGAAAAAAAATCATCAACACGAAGGGTGAAGTTCAAAAAACTCTTGCAACCCTTGTAAACATGTTGGGCATGTTGACATTTCAAGTTGGTCACCCCCAAGCCAAATACTGAAGCAAAACAAATTTCCATTAATATCGGATATCCAATAGAAACAGATATCTATTTTTTAACAAAAAATACTTATGGCTGCATAACAGATATTCATTATTAGTGCCTAAGAAATGGATATCGTTTATTAAAATCAAAAATATTAATATATAAAAATCATTATATAATAACATTTAAGATGCTTGAGGACAAAATGATAAAGAAAAAAATGATGGGTGTTCGTTGTGAAGCGTCGTGGGTGAGCTAGGGTTTATGTGCCCTAGCTCGGCCTTCAGCTGTCTGTGGAAGCTTTTTGTGTACGCGGGAGGTATTTTCTTGTCTGTAGGGGGCTGTTATGGGTGTTCTCTTTTTCTTCTATTTTTGCTTGCTTCCTTTTCACTTTCTGCCTAGCATTGGTTCTTTTCAATCTGTTGTGGGTTGTGTCGACCTGTGGAGTGGTGTGAGAGGTGCTTTGGTTGCATCCTTTATAAGGGGAGCTTGTGCCTTTCATAAAGAAGGGATTTTGGATCCTTTTGTGTGGTTTCACCTTTGCATGCCTTGGGTAAGGTTGCTTTTTTCTCTAGTGCTCACCTATCCTCTGTCGATGGTTCTCTTCCTAGACGGGGGTGTGTTTCATTCCCAATGGAGGGGCATACGCTAGCTTATAACCCCAGACATGGTTCATTTCTTCCCAGAGGAAGTCAAAATTTTACAAATGTGGGTTACTCTGGTGAGGGTTTGATGAGGAACGGTGGCCTCCGGCTTCAAAAATCAAATGGGTGTTTGGAGAGATCAAAGGATTGACCAGTGCTCGTGCTAAAACATGAATCTATAGCAAAGGATGTGGAGCACTACTATAGCCATGTTTTGATTTGCAATTTCATGGGGATGTGGGCTTCATTTCCCTTTCTTGATTCATGGATTCACAAAACTTGGAACCCTGAAGGTGATTTCAATATCTTGCTAGCTACAAACAATTTTTTCATGGTGGATTTTTCTTGTTTTGCTAATTGAAATCAAGCTTTTGAGGGTGGACCATATTTTTATAATCAAGTTGGTTTATTCATTAAACCATGGCACATGGGGTTCAATTATGTTGAGGAGCTTCCTTCCCACAATCCAGTTTGGGTATGTCTCCCTCATTTTCCTCTGGAGTGTTGATGAAGCGATATTTTGCAAATGATTGCTCTCTTGCTTGGTAAGCCTATTGGGCCCTCTCAACAAAATTTGAAGAAAAGGGTTCTTTCTTGTGCTCGTATTTGTATTGAAATTGACTTGAATAACCCATTATTGGGTTTTGTGGCCATGAGCATTAGAGAAACTTCTTGGATCCAGCAATTAGACTATGAGGCATTACCTTTTCAATGTCAACTATGCCATGAGTATGGCCACCTACAGCGTATGTGTCCCAAAGCTTCTAATATTTCTAGCTCAACTTATGCTCCTCGTCAATAAAACTTGAAGATGGATAAGGGTAAACCCCCTATGTAGGGGGATGGAAAATAAGGATGGTTTTGTGCCTATTAAACCTCATAATAAGAATAGAGGCCAGAACAAGACTGTCAAAGAAAGGCAGGAAGTGGAATCCCTCAACAGGTTCAAAGCTTTAGAGGGTTTGGCTCAAGAAGAAGGGGTCCCCTTTGACATGCAAATTGTAGATAGTTCTATTGTTGAGAAATGCTTGGTGGATCAACCAAATGTTATTTCCAGTGTGACCCCAGTAGGGGGTCAAATGAGCCAGATGGATGTTGAACTCCCTACCTCAGTATTTGGGGGTGGGGGTATTGGTATATCATCATACATAAACTTGGTATCGGTTCCTCCTGGTTTTGGGACCATCATTGAAAAGGCTACTAAGGAGTCTGGTAAAGGCAAGACTTTTTCTTCAGCTTTGGGTCTTCAGCAAAAACCCCTAAAAAAGGGGCTCTAGAGAAGAATCTTAAAGTTGGAAGGAAGAAGGATCAGGAAAAGGTTAAGTTGATTGGGGAGACTTTGGTTGAGTCTAGATCAATGATAACTATCGATTCTCACTTCTCCCAATTGCAAAGATGATTGTACTATCTTGGAATGTAAAGGGTATGAATAGTATCCCTAGACAAAAGCCTATTCATGAGTTGATTCGTGTTCACTCTCCTGATCTAGTTTTCCTCCAGAAGACTAAGTTATTCATTGATGGTATGTTGAATTTGGTTCCTAAAACTTGGGGTAGAGGTCTTTGTCAATGTGTTGGAGCACTGGGTAGCTCATGGGGTCTTGCCTGCTTATGGGACCTGCGCAAGGTCATTCCTTCTGACAGATGCTCTATTTCCCTTGTTGCTTCTAGTTTGGATTTAGGTGAGAGAATTCTTATTTCTAATGTTTATGCTAGACTACGGATCTTCCTAGAAAGATTCATTTGTGGTCTCAAATTAGATTCTTGTGTTCCTTGGAGCCTTTTCTCCCTTGGATAATTGCAGGTGATTTTAATGTGATCTTATCTCTAGATGAGAAAATGGGTGGGACTTTCTACTTGGATTCCTCCTCTGACCTCTTGAGGTACAATGTGGCCTCTATGAACTTGGTTGATATCAAACCCTCAAATGGGGTGTTTATTTGGAATAATAGGAGGATTGGGGATGTTGTCATTTCTGTAAGGTTAGACAGGTTCCTGGTGTCCAGTTTTTGGGTTGGCAACAAATGGGTGACTAGTTCTAAGATTGGACTAGCGAGGCTCAAATCATTGGCCAATCAAACTCTTTCCCTATTTGGTGAGGTCTTCTATAAGGAAATATTTTAAATTCCAACTCATGTGACTTTGGGATGCATCTCTCTATGACTTAGTCCCTAGGTGGTGGAGGGATGGTAAGCTAAATTTTGATACTGCTATGTGTTCCTTTGCAAAGAGACTCCAGTATGTCAAGTATAGGCTGAAATGTTGGAACAGACACCATTTTGATAATGTTTTCTAGGCTAAAAGGGCTATCTAAGAGCACTTGGATTCCATCACTCAACAAATCCAAGATTAGGGGCTTACTAAGGAGTTGATTTGGCTAGAGGTTGTGGTTGTAAAGGAAGTGGAGGAATGAGAGTTGTGCGAGGGGATTTTTTGGAAGCAAAAGTCTTGCATTGGTTGGTTGTAGGAGGGGGACATGAATACATCCTTCTTCCACAATTCGATTAAAGATAGAAGGCATGGAAACATTATAACTTCTCTGAAATCCCTAGCTAGGGACCCTCTTCTCTCTTCAGCTAAAATTTCTAAGCAGTCTATTCGGTACTTCTCTACTCTTTTCCATGATGATTCTACTCCTAACAGTGAGGATGAAGATGCAATCCTATCTTGTATTCCTCCCTTGGTGACTAAGGAAATGAATGGTTCTCTCCTCAAGCCAATCACTCTACTGGAATTGGAAAATGTTGTGTTTCAAATTAGGAAAGGTAAATCTCCTAGTCCTGATGGGTTCCTAGTGGAGTTCTTTCAGAAGTTTTGGGAAATTATCAAGCTTGACCTTCTCAAGGTTGTTCGAGAATCTCAAAATAATAAGCAAAATGGTCAGAGATTTTAATGCCACCTTTTTGGCTCTCATCCTTAAGTGTGAGGGAGTCGATTCTTCGGATTTCTTCAGGCCTATTGTCCTTTGCAATGTAGTGTACAAAATCATCACCAAGTTGATTGTTGAGTGTTTGAAGCCATGGATAGATAGGTTGATCTCTGAGAAACAGGGTGGATTTGTGGTTGGTAGGCAGATTCTGGATGGTGTGGTCATTGTTGCAGACACTGTGCATTTTGTGGCCTCCTCCAAGGAAAAGGATATGTTCATTAAGTTTGATATGGCCAAGGCCTATGATCGTGTCAAATGGGATTTTCTAACCAATATTTTGAGAGATTTTGCATTTGGAAATGATTGGATTGATTGGGTCTTGAGTTGTGTCACGACTTCTTCCTTCTATGTGCTCGTCAATGGTGAGCCTTCTAAACTTTTTGGGGCATCCAAGGGCCTTCAACAGGGTGATCCTTTATCTCCATACCTATTCATTTTAATGGTGGAAGGGCTTGGGAGGTTCTTGAAATCTTGAGTGGAGCCTGGCTTGATTCAAGGCTGGCGGTGGGACAATAATCTTCCCCCCAATCCCATCTCTAGTTTGTGGATGACATAGTGCTTATGGGAATTTCCAGAGCTGATGAAGTGGTCAATATAAGGAGGGCCCTAGATTGTTATTTGGTAGCTTCGGGTCAAAGAATTAATGAAGGCAAGTCTTTTATTCATTTCTTTAACACTCCTAACCTCATTCAACAAAGGATTGCAGGAATTCTCAGGTTCCAGGTCGGCTCACTCCCATTTGTCTACATTGGCATTCCTCTGGTTGTCTACTCCTTACCTTGAATGCTCTAGTAGAATGTTATTGAGAAGTTTCAAAAAAAGGTCAGTCATTGGACATTCAGATGGATCTCTATTGCAGGGAGAGTGACTCTTTTGCAATCTATGGTGCAAGCTCTCCCTTTGTATAGGTGCTTTGTTTTATCAGCTCCTGCTAGCTTTGTTAAGGACTTTGAGGCCCTCTATCAACTATTTCTTTGGTCTAGAAATCTTCTTTCATGGAAGTGGAGTCTAGTCAAGTGGGATGTGGTTTGTCGTCTGAAGCAGGAGGGTGGTCTTGAGCTTCGTTTGGATAATTTGACTAGGCAATCTTTGGCCACTAAGCTTTATTGGAGGTGGTGTTCTCAACATCAGCAGACTTGGGCTAAGATCCTCACCTCAAAATACCTTGAGGTTGTGGATGGAGAGGATGTTCCTAGGTACACTCTCAAGGGTAAAGGATATATGGTTTGGAGCACCCTCAAGAGGGGAGCCAAGTTGATTAAGCAAGGCATGTTCTAGATTTGCAATAGGGTTTCAAAGGCTCTCTTCTAGTTTGATCCCTAGGATGGACATCCTCTAATTTTGTCTACTCATATTCATTTGTAGGACCTAAGTAGACATTTTTTGGATACAAAATGGTCTCATGTGGTTGATTTCAAGTCTCCTTAGGTTCTAGATCGGGCTTTGGTGTGTAGGTGGAAAGATAGGTGCATGAGTGGTAGCCTAGAGGTACGAAGGAGGATCGTAAGGAGCTTGCTTCCATCTTGGTTGGTAGGGTTTGTAGCTCCCTTCTAGAGAGGTATGTTCTAGCTTGGGGTGGTGACCAGAAAGAAAAATTCACTGTGGCCTCTAGCTATAGGGTTCTTGATGAATAGTTGTTTGGATGCACAAGGGTTACCTGGTGGAAGCAGATCTGGAACAAATTCTCTTGGCCCAAGTGTAACTTTTTTTCCTAGGTGGTGATTTATAATAGATTTTTCACCTAGGAGAATCTTTGGAAGCAAAGCTTTCAAGGCCCCTCGATGTGTGTTTTATGCGCTAATAGTGGAGAATACTTCCCATCTCTTTTTCCAATGCCCTTTTGTTAGAGTGCTCTGGAATTTCTAGTGGAGTCTCTGGATTCAGCCTTGTTGGCATGCTTCATCTCTTGAGGAATTTTGTAGTAGGCTAGGGAGTTCTACAGCTAAGACTTCATTCCTTCACACGGCCTAGTTAATTAGTCCTAGCTTCATCATCTGGCAGATCTGGTTGGCGATTAATTGTAGGATTTTTTTGGATAAGAAGCTTCAAGTGATGCAGGTCTAGACGAGGATATTGGGAGCTCTGCAGGAGACTTTTTCAGCTAGGTGTGACCTCTCAACCCCTGTGGACCCTAGAGATATGAGGATTGTTCAAATTTTGGGGATCTCTTGTTGTGCAAAGGATGAGAGGAG